>WNWK01008084.1:0-60000 GCA_009830355.1 Cherax destructor
ATGTGACATGATGTTTTGAAAAGCAAAGGTTGCATGTGATTCTAGATCTTTTCCCAAGAGCCTTTTCACAAGTCCCACAGATATACTGTACTGCCATCCTGCCTGTATCCTATTTGTATTAGTATATGTGGGATGTACTGATTATGGAGACTTACTACACCTTATATTATATTATTGTTATAAGAACATAAGAACATAAGAAAGAAGGAACACTGCAGCAGGCCTACTGGCCCATGCGTTATAATATGTATTTACTTCTGTTTGCTCACTGTATAACTCTTTCTCTATTTATTCCTCTCTGATCAGTCCTATATACATTTTAATGTATTATTCTCACTGAGATCCCCACACTGGTCTAGACAGGATATTGTGGTATGGTGTATATGGTGTTTTTATGGGTGTGTATGGTAGGCCTCCGTGGCTGACTTCAGCACTGCCAGGCGTATGACTAAAGCACACCACTCAGTCCTATACTGCCATGCGATGCCCCGTTTTAGACCACTTACAAAATGGAATGTCTGGTTCTTAACCCTTTCGGGGTTTCGGCCGTACTAGTATGGCTTACGTGCCAGGGTTTTGGTCGTACTAGTATGCCTAAATTCTAGCGCCGTCAAATCAAGCAGAAACAGGCTGGTAGGCCTAGATGTGAGAGAATGGGTCTGTGCGGTCAGTGTGCGTAGTATAAAAAAAAATCCTGAACCACACAGTGCATGATGAGGAAAAAAAAACTCTGACCGTGCTTTTGGTTTAAAACAGCGACTTTGCAGACTATTTTCGTATGGTATTTATGCTTGTATTCTCGTTTTCTTAGTCTCATTTGATAGAATGGATGATATATTACAGAAATAGAGATAATTTTGACTGGTTTCACGATGACAAGTACGTATCTTGAAACTGATCGTAAAGTAGCGAAAATGTTCGATTTTTGCCTATGTTCAAGAGTAAACAAATCACGCCATGCATCCAATACACATCAACTGGGTAGTCTAATATTCTTGCATAAGTGTGCTGATATTATTTATACCATTTTTACAATGATGCAGTTGTACGTATACAGTAAATCTTTTATTTTTTGTGAGAATAAAAATTCAAAATGGAAAGCAAAAGTAATGTAAAAGGGGCCTGGAGACGTGACTAATGAACAGATAAAATGTTATTTGAGTGCCAGGAATGTCTGTCTCATTTAATCTGTACCCTATTTTGAAATTTGTGTGAAATTGGCCAAATTGCGAATTTTTGACCACCTTATTGGGTAGTTGAAATCGGTAAATTGGCTGTTTCTTGTACTCAATTGATAGAACAAATGGAATTCTAGCAAAATAGCTATAATTTTAGTAGACTGAAACATTGGAATTTGCCGAAAATAGAGCTCAAAGTGGGCAAAATTGCCAATGCGTAAATGTCATCGATACTGCTAACTTCGCGAAAGCATAATTCCGTTAGTTTTCGATCAAATTTCATAATTTTGGTGTCATTGTGATCGGAAAAAGATTCTCTATCATTTCCTTAGAAAAAAATATTTTTTTATTTTCCGAAAAATTTGGGACCCTGAGAACGAGTTTCGAAGAGGGCCTGTGGACCCCCAAAGGGATTAAGTAGTGTACAAGTCTTATGATTAGTTGCCCAAAATGCAATGCATAATTAGTGGCTTTCTTTTGTGCCTACTATTTTAGTCATGTCTCTACATTATCTGTATGCTCAAAGAAATAAAGCATTATCATTATCATTTGGGTGCCACAATTAATATCCAGAGACAAGATGGGATGATGAAAAAAATAGCCAAAACTGTTTAATAAATGCACCAGAAATACTTTGAGAAAACAACTGTAAGCTGTGTGGGTGAGGAGGGGAGCTGTGCCTCTTTAAACACTTGACCCCAAGGCCCAACCTGGGTCAAGAGAAAAATTCCATGATGCAAACTACCATACACAGATGACCAAGATTTTGCAAGTAACTTGATGTTTCCACCTTTATGGACTCTCATCCCCCATAAAGTTTCAAGTGTTATGCAAAAAAAGATGTGCCTTTTAAAATCATATTTAGATGAAGTCATTTTGTGTGGTGTTCCTTTACAAGAGGATTTTCTGTATGTAGTTATTGTGTCTCCTCTTTTCTTTTTATCAGAAAATGAGAAAATGTATAATGCTTTTAGATTTTTTCACAATTCAAAGGCCTGGTCAGCCAGGTTGTGATATATAAGCCTGCAGGACACTAGCAGCAACAGCCTAGATGATCAAGTAGTTAGCAAGGAAATCTGGCTTCAGGTCTAGCTGTGAGAGTAGAACCCTTGAAACTGGTCACAGGTATGATGACTTCTCAGTGTTTCTCTGCCTGATGCCTTTATTATTTATAACACAATCTGTATCCTATATTCACTTTTTTACATTGCTACTATGTGGGACTTATCCACTTTAAATTCCATCATTCAATTACCACTACATTTATTTTTTCTAATTACAGTAGACCCTCATTTAGCACGGTAGTTACGGTCCTGAAAACATCGTGTTAGGTAAAATCGTGTTAGATAATTAAAAGAACTTATGGGAAAAATAGGGTTACGGTCCTGAGAGTCCCCAAAAAGCCAAACAAGTTTTTTTTAGACCAACAGATCTTACAAATATAAAAGAGAATATGTAATTGTAGTTCATTATCGTGATGTATTATGTTGTTTTTACTGCTTAAGACTACAAATGTAACAGAAATAATAGTATTTACCTTAAATTGTGGGTGCTGATGTTTGTGGATGATTGTGAAGAGAGTGGAGAGTTATGCTGTGGCCCTACTGGGCTGAGGTGGATAGTAGAGATTCTGGAACTGAAGTCGATAGTTGTACTGAGTGTCTCTAACTTTAATAAAGTCATTCATTAAGTCAGTCAAGTCATTCATTAAGTCAGTCAAGTCATTCAGTAAGTCAGTCAAGACATTCAGTAAGTCAGTCAAGACATTCAGTAAGTTAGTCAAGACATTCAGTAAGTTAGTCAAGACATTCAGTAAGTCAGTCAAGACATTCAGTAAGTCAGTCAAGTCATTCAGTAAGTCAGTCAAGTCATTCAGTAAGTCAGTCAAGACATTCAGTAAGTCAGTCAAGACATTCAGTAAGTCAGTCAAGACATTCAGTAAGTCAGTCAAGACATTCAGTAAGTCAGTCAAGACATTCAGTAAGTTAGTCAAGACATTCAGTAAGTTAGTCAAGACATTCAGTAAGTCAGTCAAGACATTCAGTAAGTCAGTCAAGTCATTCAGTAAGTCAGTCAAGACATTCAGTAAGTCAGTCAAGACATTCATTAAGTCAGTCAAGACATTCAGTAAGTCAGTCAAGACATTCATTAAGTCAGTCAAGACATTCATTAAGTCAGTCAAGACATTCAGTAAGTCAGTCAAGACATTCAGTAAGTCAGTCAAGACATTCAGTAAGTCAGTCAAGACATTCAGTCAGTCAAGTCATTCAGTAAGTCAGTCAGTCAAGTCATTCAGTAAGTCAGTCAGTCAAGTCATTCAGTAAGTCAGTCAGTCAAGTCATTCAGTAAGTCAGTCAGTCAAGTCATTCAGTAAGTCAGTCAGTCAAGTCATTCAGTAAGTCAGTCAGTAAGTCAGTCAGTCAAGTCATTCAGTAAGTCAGTCAGTCAAGTCAATGTAACTATCTCTGTATACCTGAATAAACTTAGTTTGTGCGAAGGAAAAACAAATTCCCTATTCCTCAAAGCATGAGGATTCTTACAGCGGTAAATAACCATGGGCTTACACTTGAAATCACCTGATGCATTACCCAAAAGGAGCAAGGTGAAGCGATCCTTTGCTGTCTTGAAGCCTGGTGCACTTTTCTCTTGCTGACTGATATAAGTTCATGTTGGCATTTTCTTCCAGAAAACACTTGTCTCGTCAGCATTAAACACTTGTTGTGGCTCATAGCCACCCTTAGTAGGACCCCCACTGACTCAGTGGTTTAACCTACTGCAGGCGACCGCGGGCTCAAAATTTTTCCCCTCCAGCGAATCGCGTAATATAAGGTTTACGTCGTGTTAGATAAAAATGTGCCGCAATTCTTCAATCGCGTAATACCCAAAACGCACAACATAAAGTCGTGCTAAATGAGGGTCTACTGTAGGTCTTTCTGTAGGAATACATTTTTTTTTATCACGTCGGCCGTTTCCCACCGAGGCAGGGTGATCCAAAAAGAAAGAAAAACCCAAAAAGAAAGAAAAAACTTTCATCATCATTCAACACTTTCACCATCGCTCATACATAATCACTGTCTTTGCAGAGGCGCTCAGATACGACAATTTAGATGTCCCTCCAAACTGCCAATATCCTAAACCCCTCCTTTAAAGTGCAGGCATTGTGCAGTATGTACATACTTCCCATTTCCAGGACTCAAGTCTGGCTAACCAGTTTATCTGAATCCCTTCACAAAATATTACCCTGCACACACTCCAACAGCTTGTCAGGTCCCAAAAACCATCTGTCTCCACTCACTCCTATCACGCTCACACATGCTTGCTGGAAGTCCAAGCCCTTCGCCCACAAAACTTCCTTTACCCCCCTCCCTCTAACCTTCTCAGGGATGAACCCTACCCCGCCTTCCTTCCCCAACAGATTTATACGTTCTCCAAGTCATTCTACTTTGTTCTATTCTCTCTAAATGACCAAACCACCTTAACAGCCCCTCTTCAGCCCTCTGACTAATACTTTTAGTAACTCCACACCTCCTCCTAATTTTCACACTATGAATTCTCTGCATAATTTACACCACACATTGCCCTTACACACGACATCTCCACTGCCTCCATGGGTTGTAAATGCTGCAGCATTTACAACCCATGCTTTACACCCATATAAGAGTGTTGGTACTACAGTGGACCCTCGGTTTTCGTTGAAAATTCTTTCCAGAATGCTGTTTGAGTGCCGTTACCAAACGAATTTGTTTCCATAAGGATAAATGTAAATTAGATTAGTCATTTCTGACCCCCCAAAAGTACACTTACAAAAGCACTTACAAAAATACACTTACATAATTGTTCGAATTTCGAATGTACTCTCGTACATTCCCTGTTTTGCCTCCATGGATAACGTTCTTTGTCTCCACAGATACCTCAATGCACCACTCACCTTTTTTTCCTTCATCAATTCTATGGTTTACCTCATCCTTCATAAACCCATCTGCTGACAAGTCAACTCCCAAATATCTGAAAACATTCACTTCTTCCATACTACCTCCCTCCAATGTGATATCCAATTTTTTCTTTATCTAAATCGTTTGATACCCTCATCTTACTCTTATCTTTATTCAGTTTCAGCTTTCTACCTTTACACACCCTCCCAAACTCGTCCACTAACCTTTGCAACTTTTCTTTAGACTCCCCCAAAAGCACAGTATCATTAGCAAACAGTAACTGTCAACTCCCATTTTGTATTTGATTCCCCATAATTTAATCCCATTCCTCTCCCCAAAACCCTAGCATTTACTTCTTTTACAACCCCATCTATAAATATGTTAACCCTTTGGGGGTCGGTGCCGTACTAGTACGTTTTATGGGCAGGGGTCGGTGCTGTACATAAGAACATAAGAACATAAGAAAGGAGGAACACTGCAGCAGGCCTGTTGGCCCATACTAGGCAGGTCCTTCACAATCCGTCCCACTAACAGAATATTTGCTCAACCCAATTTTCAATGCTACCCAAGAAATAAGCTTTGACAATTCTACCCACTCATGTGCGAGTCCCACTCAAATCCAACCCCTCTCACTCATGAATTTATCCAACCTAAATTTGAAACTACCCAAGGTCCTAGCTTCAATAACCCTACTAGGCAGACTGTTCCACTCATCAACTACCCTATTTCCAAACCAATACTTTCCTATATCCTTTCTAAATCTAAACTTATCTAACTTGAATCCATTATTGCGGGTTCTCTCTTGGAGAGATATTCTCAAGACCTTATTTATATCCCCTTTGTTAATACCCATTTTCCACTTGTATACCTCGATCATGTCTCCCCTCATTCTACGTCTTACAAGTGAATGTAATTTAAGGGTCTTCAATCTTTCTTCGTAAGGAAGATTTCTAATGCTATGTATTAATTTAGTCATTCTACGCTGAATGTTTTCTAACGAATTTATGTCCATTCTGTAATATGGAGACCAAAACTGAGCTGCGTAATCTAGGTGAGGCCTTACTAATGATGTATAAAGCTGTAATATAACCTCTGGACTTCTGTTGCTAACACTTCTTGATATAAATCCCAGTAATCTATTTGCCTTATTACGTACGCTTAGGCATTGCTGTCTTGGTTTAAGGTTGCTGCTTACCATCACCCCCAAGTCCTTCTCGCAATCTGTATGGCTAAGTTCTACGTTATTTAACTTATAAGTGCTTGGGTTATGGACACTCCCGAGCTTCAGAACCTTGCATTTATCTACATTGAATTGCATCTGCCACTTTTCTGACCACGAATTAAGTTTGTCTAAATCTTCCTGAAGTTCTATGACATCTATGTTTGAATCAATTATCCTACCTATCTTCGTGTCGTCGGCGAATTTGCTCATATCACTAGTAATTCCTCGTCAAGGTCATTGATATATATTATAAATAACAATGGGCCTAAGACTGATCCCTGTGGAACACCACTTGTTACAAGTCCCCATTCGGATTTAACCCCATTTATGCACACTCTCTGCTTCCTATTGGTGAGCCATGACTCGATCCATGACAGCACTTTTCCCCCAATGCCATGAGCTGCCACTTTCTTTAACAGTCTCTGGTGCGGTACTCTATCAAAAGCCTTACTAAAGTCTAAATAAACAATATCGAATTCTTTATCGTGATCAACAGCCTCAAAAGCTTTAGTGAAGAAGGTTAATAAATTAGATAGGCAGGAACGGCCCCTCGTGAATCCATGCTAAGTATCATTAATCAAATTATGGTTATCTAGATGGCTTCTAATAATATCAGCTATAATTGACTCTAGTAATTTGCCTACAATTGAGGTCAGGCTTATTGGGCGGTAATTTGACGGTAGTGACTTGTCCCCTGCTTTAAAAATGGGAATTACATTAGCCATCTTCCACATATCAGACACTACACCTGTTTGAAGAGATAAATTAAAAATGTTAGATAGTATTGGTTCACAGAGTTCCATTTTGCATTCCTTAAGAACCCTTGCAAAAAGCTCCTCAGGACCCGGCGATTTATTTTGTTTCAGTCGGTCTAGTTGTTTCCTAACCATTTCGCTAGTGACTGTGATATTACATAATTTATCTTCTTCTGGGCCTCTGTAAAAATTAATTACTGGGATATTATTAAAGTCTTCCTGTGTGAAAACCGAGAGAAAATAATTATTAAAAATAGAGCACATATCATTCTCCTTGTCAGTAAGATGCCCAAAGTTATTTTTAAGGGGACCTATCTTATTACGCGTACTAGTACGCGTAAATTCTAGCGGCCTCAAATTATGCGGGAAATGGCTGGTAGGCCTACATATGAAAGAATGGGTCTGTGTGGTCAGTGTGCGCAGTATAAAAAAAATCCTGTAGCACACACTGCATAATGAGAAAAAAAAAACTCTGACCATTTTTTTCGTTTAAAACAGCGACTTTGCAGTCTATTTTTGTATGGTATTTATTGATGTATTCTCGTTTTCTTGGTCTCATTTGATAGAAATAGAAGATATAATACAGAAATAGAGATGATTTTGATTGGTTTGGCAATGACAAGTACCTTGAAATTGAGCTCAAAGTAACGAAAATGTTCGATTTTTGCTGATGTTCAAGAGTAAACAAATCACACCATGCGTCCAATACACATCAACTGGCGAGTCTAATATTCTTGCACAAGTGCGCTGATATTATTTATATAATTTTTACAATGATGCAGTTGTATACATAACAGTAAATCTTCTATTTTTTGTGAGAATAAAAATTCAAAATGGAAAGCAAAAGTAATGTAAGAAGGGCCTGGAGACGTGAATAATGAACGGAGATGTTATTTTAGTGCCAGAAATGTCTGCCTTGTTTATTCTGGACCCTATTTTGAAGTTGGCATCGTTTGAAATTTATGTGAAATTGGCCAAATTGCCATTTTCGACCACTATTTTGTGTAGTTGAAATTGGTAAATAGGCGGTTTCTTGTACTCAATCGATAGAAAAAATGGAGTTCTAGCGAAATAGCTATGATATTAGTGGACTGGAACATTGGAATTGGCCAAAAATAGGGCTCAAAGTGGGCGAAATCACCAATACGTAAACATCTTTGAGACCGATAACTTCGTGAGAGCATAATTCTGTAAGTTTTCTTTCAAATTTCATACTTTTGGTGTCGTTATGATCGGAAAAAGATTCTCTATCATTTCATAAGAAATTTTTTTTTTTTTTTTTTCCAAAAAATTTTCGACCTTGAGAACGTGTTTCCGAGAAGGCCTGTCGACCCCCAAAGGGTTAAACAACCATGGTGACATTACACATCCCTGTCTAAGACCTACTTTTACTGAGAAGTAATCTCCCTCTCTCCTACACACCCTAACCTGAGCTTCACTATCCTCATAAAAACTCTTTACAGCATTTAGTTACTACCTATTCCATACACTTGCAACATCTGCTACATTGCTTCCCTATCCACTCTATTCTTTGCCTTTTCTAAATCCATAAATGCAATGAAAACTTCCTTACCTTTATCTAAATACTGTTCACATATATGCTTCAATGTAAACACTTGATCTACACATCCCCTACCCATTCTAAAGCCTCCTTGCTCATCTGCAATCCTGCTCTCTGTCTCACCTCTAATTCTTTCAATAATAACCCTACCATACAATTTACCTGGTATACTCAGTAAACCTATTCCCCTATAATTTTTATAATCTCTTTTGCCCCACTTCCCTTTATATAAAGGAATTATACATGCTCTCTTCCAATCCCTAGGTACCTTCCCCTCTTCCATACATTTATTAATAAACAAAAATACCAACCACTCCAACACTATATATCCCCCTGCTTTTAACATTTCTGTCATGATCCCATCAGTTCCAGGTGCTTTACCCCCTTTCATTCTATGTAATGCCTCACACACCTTCCCCACACTCACATCCTGGTCTTCTTCACTCCTAAAAGATGTTATACCTCCCTGGCCAGTGCATGAAATTACTGCCTCCCTGTCTTCATTGACATTTAAAAGTTCCTCAAAATATTCCAGCCATCTATCCAATACTTCCAGCTCCCCATCTACTAACTTCCCTACTCTGTTTTTAACTGACAAATCCATTCATTCCCTAGGCTTTCTTAACTTGTTTATTTCACTCCAAAAATTTTTCTTATTCTCAGCAAAATTTCTTGACAGTGCCTCTTCCACTCTATCATTTGCTCTCCTTTTGCACTTTCTCACCACTCTCTTCATCTTTCTTTTACTTTTTCTCCATATACTCTGCCCTTCTTATATCACTTCTACTTTGTAAAAACCTCTCATAAGCTACCTATTTCTCCTATTTCCTCCTGCACCCACCCTCCTATAGCCACAAACTTCTGCCCCATATTTTAATACTTTACTGTATTTTTAAAACTATCCCATCCCTCTTCAAACCCCCCACTACCCATACTTGCACTAGCCCACCTTTCTGCCAATAGTTGCTTATATCTCACCCTAACTTCCGCCTCCCTTAGTTTATAAACTTTCACCTCTCTCTCTTACTTACTGTTGCCATTTTTCTTTTGTCCCATGTACCTCTTACTCTTACACAGTCAGTTTTATTGTTTATCTTGCAAGCGGTTTTTGCATTATTCATTAATTATTCCTCATGGTAAACTGCCTTTCCATTGTTGAGTCTCTTCTTATTTACCCTGTCTATGTTCCATTAGATTTTATATATTACACTTATATCATTTCTCCATGGGAAAGTGGAACAGAATTCTTCCTCCGGAAGCCATGCATGTTGTAAGAGGCGACAAAAATGCTGGGTTCAAGGGGCTTGTAACTCTCTTCTCCTGTATATACTATTACTAAATTTAAAAAGAGAAACTTCTGTTTTTCTTTTTGGGCCACCCTACCTCGGTGGGATATGGCCGGTTTGTTGAAAGAAGAAGACCTGTATCATTTCTTATTTAAATGCAAACAGCAACATCCTGATTGATAAGGCTGTAAACAAAGAGGTCTGACCTCAAGCCAGGCTGCAAGAGTAAAACTCTAAATTAGTCACAGGCATACCTATGTTCCTCTAGATACAAGCTGTATCTCATACAGTCTTTCCATGCAGCTGTCATGCAAACATCCAGGCATACCTCTGAACTTTCTTGAACTTCTGTTGTTTTGCTAGCTGTATGTTCCATACTAGTGCTGTCCTATTTTGAATTCTTAAGTTATTTGGTTATTCATTTGAGAAAATGTGTAACTGCCAGCACCACTTATATGGTCCTCTAGAAACTATTATATACGTACATATTACTTACCTTCTATCCAGTATGTTAATATAGTTTAGAGCATTCTTATTATTTTCTCAGTTCAATATTATAATTTAAACATCTTACTACAATTACTATTTACCTTGTCCAAAATTAAAATTGAGGGTGCATCCTGGAGGGGGTTTAGGAAGAGACATAGGTGTTTCTAGTTGATCAGGTGGAAGACCAAGAAAACCATGGTAGTCAACAAAGAGGAACTCTACTGAAGGATCTTGAATCACACTTGAGTCTGCATGTAACACCAGGCTACAAACTTCAACATAAATCCTTAACTGCTTTTCCTGTATAAAAAAAATTGTACACATAAAATTTAAAATACTGTTGAAGTAAATTTTCCTCAGCATCCAGGGCTGTTTCCAGCCTTTCTAAAAGTTATAGAGGCAGTAGAAAATTGGGTTTAAAACTCTTAAGGAAAGAGGTAAAAAAGGTTTAAAAAAGAAAATATGCAAACCTAAATTGACTTTAAAACTGTATAGCATAAAAGTCCCTTAGTAATAGCTAACCAGCTAGCCATACAAGTAACAATATATAATATGGCAGGTTGGTATGTTGCATCTCATGTATTTGTGGGAAAATCCAATGGATGTTAAGTTAATAGCAACTGTTGGTGAGTTGTCAGGTGGCAGGTAATGGTGTTCGTTTCGTCTAACTCTTGAAAGGAAACAGCAATTGTGAATGTATTTTGTGTGTGTATGTGTGTACTCGCCTATTTGTGGTTGTAGGGGTCGAGACATAGCTCCTGACCCCGCCTCTTCACTGATCGTGTGTGTGTACTCACCTATTTGTGGTTGCAGGGGTCGAGACATAGCTCCTGGCCCTGCCTCTTCACTGATTGCTACTAGGTCACTCTCTCCCTGCTCCATGAGCTTCATCACACATCATTTTAGAACTATGTATGGTTCGTGCCTCCACTACATCACTTGCCATGGTCTGGTGGCTAGAGCTCTTGCTTCACACACGGAGGGCCTGGGTTCGATTCCCGGCGGGTGGAAACATTTCGACGTGTTTCCTTACACCTGTTGTCATGTTCACCTAGCAGAAAATAGGTACCTGGGTTGTTAGTCGACTGGTGTGGGTCTCATCCTGGGGGACAAGATTAAGGACCCCAATGGAAATAAGACAGACAGTCCTCGATGACGCACTGACTTTCTTGGGTTATCCTGGGTGGCTAACCTTCCGGGGTTAAATATCCGAAGAAATCTTATCTTATCTTATCTGACAACTCTCTGACTAAAGAAATACTTCCTAACATCTCTTTGACTCATCTGAGTGTGTGTGTGTGTACTCACCTATTTGTACTCACCTATTTGTGGTTGCAGGGGTCGATTCATAGCTTCTGGCCCCGCCTCTTCATTGATTGCTACTAGGTCCTCTCTCTCCCTGCTCCATGAGCTTTATCAAACCTAGTCTTAAAACTATGTATGGTTCCTGCCTCCACTACGTCACTTTCTAGGCTATTCCACTTCCTGACAACTCTATGACTGAAGAAATACTTCTTAACATCCCTCTGACTCATAGGAGTCTTCAACTTCCAATTGTGACCCCTTGTTTCTGTGTCCCCTCTCTGGAACATCCTGTCTCTGTCCACCTTATCTATTCCTCGCAGTATTTTATATGTCGTTATCATGTCTCTCCTAACCCTCCTGTCCTCTAGTGTCGTCAGGCCGATTTCCCTTAACCTTTCTTCGTAGGACAATCCCCTTAGCTCTGGGACTAGTCTTGTTGCAAACTTTTGCACTTTCTCTAATTTCTTGACATGCTTGACCAGGTGTGGGTTCCAAACTGGTGCTGCATACTCCTGTATGGGCCTGACGTATATGGTGTACAGAGTCTTGAACGATTCCTTAGTCAGGTATTGGAACGCTATTCTTAAGTTTGCCAAACGCCCGTATGCTGCAGCAGTTATCTGATTGATGTGTGCCTCAGGAGATGTGCTCGGTATTATACTCACCCCAAGATCTTTTTCCTTGAGTGAGGTTTGCAGTTTTTGGCCACCTAGACTATACTCTGTCTGCGGTCTTCTTTGCCCTTCCCCGATCTTCATGACTTTACATTTGGCAGGGTTAAATTCAAGGAGCCAGTTACTGGACCACGCTTGTAGCCTGTCTAGGTCTCTTTGTAGTCCTGCCTGATCCTCGACTGATTTAATTCTTCTCATTAACTTCACATCATCTGCAAACAGGGACACTTCTGAGTCTATCCCTTCCGCTATGTCATTCACATATACCAAAAACAGTACAGGTACTAGGACTGACCCCTGTGGAACCCCACTCGTCACAGGTGCCTCACTCTGACACCTCGTCATGTACCATGACTTGCTGCTGCCTCCCTGTCAGATATTCTCTGATCCATTGCAGTGCCTTTCCTGTTATGTGTGCCTGATCCTCTAGCTTTTGCATTAACCTCTTGTGAGGAACTGTGTCGAACGCCTTCTTGCAGTCCAAGAAAATGCAGTCTATCCACCCCTCTCTCTCATGTCTTACTTCTGTTACCTTGTCATAAAACTCCAGTAGGTTTGTGACACAGGATTTTCCTTCCCTGAAACCGTGCTGGTTGTCGTTTATAAGCTTGTGTCTTTCTAGGTGCTCCACCACTCTCCTCCTGATGATCTTCTCCATGACTTTGCATAATATACACGTCAGTGACACAGGTCTGTAGTTTGATGCCTCGTGTCTGTCTCCTTTCTTAAAAATTGGGACTACATTTGCCATCTTCCACACCTCAGGTAGTTGCCCAGTTTCAATGGATGTGTTGAAGATTTTTGTTAGTGGCACCCTCAACATCTCTGCTCCCTCTCTAAGGACCCACGGAGAAATGTTGTCAGGTCCCACCGCTTTTGAGGTATCGAGTTCACATAGCAGCTTCTTCACCTCCTCCTCTGTTGTGTGTATTTCATAAAGCACTTGTTGGTATACCTCCCTATTCTGAATTCCTGGAGTCCTTCCTGTCTCCTCTGTAAATACTTCTTTAACCCTTTGAGGGTCGGTGCCATACTAGTACGTTTTACGAGCAGGGGTTGGTGCCGTACTAGTACGCCCAAATTCTAGCGGCCTCAATTTAAGCAGAAAACGTCTGGTAGGCATACATATGAAAGAATGGGTCTGTGTGGTCAGTGTGCGCAGTATAAAAAAAATCCTGCAGTACACACTGCATAATGAGAGAAAAAAAACTCTTGACAGTTTTTTTCGATTAAAACAGCGACTTTGCAGTCGATTTTCGTATGGTATTTATTGATGTATTCTCGTTTTCATGGGCTCATTTTATAGAATGGAAGATATATTACAGAAATAGAGATGATTTTGATTGGTATGACAATGACAAGTACCTTGAAATTGAGCTCAAAGTAGCGAAAATGTTCGATTTTTGACGATGTTCAAGAGTAAACAAATCACACCATGCCTCCAATACACATCAACTGGCGAGTCTTATATTCATGTACAAGTGCTCTGATATTATTTATACCATTTTTACAATGATGCAGTTGTATACATAACAGTAAATCTTCTATTTTTTGTGAGAATAAAAATTCAAAATGAAAAGTAAAAGTAATGGAACAGGGGCCTGGAGACGTGACTAATGAACAGAGAACATGTTATTTTAGTGCCAGGAATGTCTGCCTTGTTTACTCTGGACACTATTTTGAAATTGGCATCGTTTGAAATTTGTGTGAAATTAGAAAATTGCCATTTTCTGACCACTATTTTGGGTAGATGAAATTGGTAAATAGGCGGTTTCTTGTACTCAATCGATAGAAGAAATGGAGTTCTAACGAAATAGCTATAATTTTAGGAGACTGAAACATTGGAATTTGTCGAAAATAGAGCTCAAAGTGGGCAAAATCGCCGATGCGTTAGTGTCATGGCTACCACTAACTTCGCGAAAGCATAATTCCGTTAGTTTTCCATCAAATTTCATAATTTTGGTGGCGTTATGATCGGAAAAAGATTCTCTATCATTTCACAAGAAAAAAATAATTTTTTTTTTCCAAAAACTTTTCGACCCCAGGAACACTTTACTGAGAAGGCCTGTCGACCCCCAAAGGGTTAAATCTCATGTTGAGCTCCTCACATACCTCTTGGTCGTTTCTTGTGAACTTCCCACCTTCCTTCCTCAGCCTGATTACCTGGTCCTTGACTGTTGTTTTCCTCCTAATGTGGCTATACAATAGCTTCGGGTCAGACTTGACTTTTGATGCTATGTCGTTTTTGTATTGTCGCTGAGCCTCCCTTCTTACCTGTGCATATTCGTTTCTGGCTCTTTGGCTTATCTCTTTATTTTCCTGGGTCCTTTGTTTTCTGTACTTTTTCCATTCTCTATTGCACTTAGTTTTTCCCTCCCTACACCTTTGGGTGAGCCAAGGACTCGTTCTGGTCTTCCCATTACTTCTGTTTCCCTTGGGAACAAACTTCTCCTCTGCCTCTTTGCATTTTGTTGTCACGTATTCCATCATTTCTTTTACTGGTTTTCCTGCCAATTTTCTCTCCCACTGAACGTCTTGTAGGAAGTTTCTCATGCCTGTGTAGTCCCCCCTTTTGTAGTTTCGTTTTTCCCCTCCTATTCCTGCTCCCCTCTCCACTTGTAGCTCAACTATATAATCAAAACACAGAACCAAATGATCATTAGCTCCAAGGGGCCTTTCATACGTGATATCCTCGATGTCTGAACTACTCAAGGTGAATACTAGGTCCAGTCTTGCTGGGTCATCCACACCTCTCTCTCTGGTAGTGTCTCTAACATGTTGATGCATGAGGTTTTATAATACCACATCCATCATCTTGGCTCTCCATGATTCAGGACCCCCATGGGGCTCCAGGTTTTCCCAATCAATATCCTTGTGATTGAAATCACCCATAACTAGTAACTTTGCTCTCCCCATGTGAGCTCTTCTGGCCACCTCGGCTAGTGTGTCTACCATTGCTCTGTTGCTCTCGTCGTATTCTTCTCTTGGCCTCCTGCAGTTCTGTGGCGGGTTGTACATTACAGCAATTACCACCTTATGGCCCTCAGACTGGATTGTTCCTACTATGTAGTCCCTTTCGCCCATTCTATCCATTCATTCCACTTCCTCAAATCCCCACTGAATTTGTGTGTGTGCTTGTGCTTGTGCTTGTGTGAATGTTAGTTTTGGGTTTGAGTGCATGCATGGACGTGTGTGCGCGTTATGCGTGCGTGTTAGGGCTCAAAATGTGTGTGTGTCCATGTGTGTTGGGTGTGGCTGGGTGAGGGTGTTGTTGTGTGTTTGGGTGAGGGTGTTGGTGTGTGCTTGGGTGAGGGTGTTGGTGTGTGTTTGGGTGAGGGTGTTGGTGTGTGTTTGGGTGAGGGTGTTGGTGTGTGTTTGGGTGAGGGTGTTGGTGCGTGTTTGGGTTTGGGTGTGTGTGTATTTTATGTGAGTGTTGAGTGTGTGCTGTGTGCAGTGTACTCACCTAATTTTGGTTGCAGGGGGTTGAGAGAGGTAGAGAAGAGGTAGAGAGTGGTAGGAAGGTGAAAATGGGAGAAGGGGGTGAGGGGGAATGCCTGAGGGGGTGGAGGGGTGGACCATGTGGTGGGCCAGAGTAGGGGTTGGAAGGAGGGAAGACTGTGAGAATGGGAAACCTTGAGGAAGGGGAGACTATGAGGGAAAGGGACTGTTTGCTTGTGGGTCTGTGTATGTGTGTATGGGATTGAGAGAGAAAGGGAGGGAAATAGGGAGGATGTGTCAGGTCAGTTTTCAAAAGGTGTGAAACCTTGTGCGTATCCCTTTGTGTGTATGTGCGTGTGGGTGCTTGTGTATGTGTGTACTCACGTATTTGTGGTTGCAGGGGTCGAGACATAGCTCCTGGCACCGCCTCTTCACTGGTCGCTACTAGGTCCTATCTCTCCCTGCTCCATGAGCTTTATCATACCTTGTCTTAAAACTCAAAGAACAATAACTTTGCATACTTAACTTATATTTCATAGATGTATAACCCAGTTGAATAATTAGTTCACCCTTATCAAGCTATGTTTTTATAGCATTACCTAATAGAATGACCCATTCTCTTGTACTCACTGTAACTCGTCTAATGACCATATGAACTGTTATTGCACTACAAATCATTGATTTGATTTGATTTGATCTGATTTGATAAATTGTAATTCTACATATAGTAAATTGGCTATTTTGTTCTATTATAAAACTGTAATGCTTCAAAATTGTAAAACTCTAATGTTTCAAAATTGTAATGTTCAAATTTCATTGTTTAAATACTCAATTGTACCTCATATTGTAAATTGTTTACTGTAGTTTTTTATCATCTAATCTGTTGTAGCCTAATTAATATTAAGTTAATTTTAAGTTTGCCCATAATGCTCTGCATACAAGGGGCTTTTGGCATGTACACCCCACTGCTATAATTCTTTGTACATCTATGTATCACGTCTAGATAAACTATTGTATTGTATTGTATGTATGGTTCCTGCCTCCACTACATCACTTGCCAGACTATTTCTCTTCCTGACAACTCTATGACTAAAGAAATACTTCCTAACATTTCTTTGACTCATCTGAGTCTTCAACTTCCAATTGTGACCCCTTGTTTCTGTGTCCCATCTCTGTAACATCCTGTCTCTGTCCACCTTGTCAATTCTTCGCAGTATTTTATATGTTGTTATCATGTCTTCCCTAACCCTCCTGTCCTCCAGTGTCGTCAGGCCGATTTCTTTAACCTTTCTTTGTAGGACATTCCTCTGATCTCTGGAACTAGCCTTGTTGCAAACTTTTGCACTTTCTCTAATTTCTTGACGTGTTCGACCAGGTGTGGGTTCCAAACGGGTGCTGCATACTCTAGTATGGGTCTGACGCACACGGTGTATAGAGTCTTGAACAATTCCTTACTGAGGTATCAGAACGCTATTCTCAGGTTTGCCAGGCGCTCATTTGCTGCAGCAGTTATCTGGTTGATGTGCGCTTCAGATGTGCACGTGTGTGTGTTTGTGTGCATTTATGTTTATGTGCCCAAAAATAATCCTCCTCGCTTAACTGCACCTCACTCTTCTATGTATCAATAATACAGTGGTCCCTTGAAAATCGTCTCCCTTGAAGATCGGCGAATTTGAAAATCATCCACTATTTTTGGCAAAATATTGACTTGAAATTCGTCAGTTGGCTTAAAAATCGGCGGTCGTCTGAAACGTGTCCACATGGCCTCCCAGCCACCTGGGCACATAAACACCACATTGAGCGTCAGTGTGCCATTGTTTACCAGCGAGTGACCACCACCCACACATTCATACCATACATTTTGTCATTATTCCATTCGTTTTAGTGCTTGCAACTGCTAAATAAGCCACCATGGGCCCAAAGAAAGCTCCTAGTGCCACCCCTTTGGTAAAGAAAGTGAGAAACACAATAGAAGTTAAGAAAGAGATAATTGAAAAATATGAAAGTGGTGTACGTGTGGGGGAGCTCTCTAGGATGTATGGGAAGGCCCATTCAACCATCACTTCCATCTTGTTGAAGAAAAAGGAAATCAAGGAAGCTGATGTTGCGAAAGGGATGAATATGTTAACGAAAAAGAGATCGCAAATAATCGAAGAAGTTGAGAAGTTGTTGATTTTGTGGATCAGACAAAAATAGTTAGCAGGAGATAGTGTTACACAGTCAATAATTTGTGAAAAGGCAAGGCAATTGCATGACGATCTCATAAAGAAAAGTCCTGGAACGAGTGCTGATGTTGATGAATTCAAGGCCAGCAAAGGCTGGTTCGAAAATTTCAAGACGCGAAGTGGCATACACAATGTTGTAAGGCATGGAGAGGCTGCAAGTTCTGACAAATGTGCGCCTGAAAAATTTGTTCATGAATTCAAGGAGTACATAGAGGCTGAACAATTCAAAACGCAACAAGTGTTCAATTGTGACGAAACAGGCCTCTTTTGGAAGAAAATGCTAAAGAGGACCTACATCACGAAGGAGGAAAATGCACTGCCAGGACACAAGCCTATGAAAGACAGGCTAACTCTCATGTTGTGTGGTAATGCTAGTGGTGATTTCAAAGTGAAGCCTTTACTCATGTATCACTCTGAAAATCCCAGAGTGTTCAAGAAGTACAGTGTTGCCAAGGCTAATTTGTGTGTTTTGAAAGTCTAATAGTAAGGCATGGGTCACCAGGGAAATTTTCCTTGATTGGTTCAATGAAGTGTTTGCCCCCAGTGTGAAGAAATACCTCCTGGAAAATAAATTGCCACTTAAGTGCCTCCTGGTAATGGACAATGCTCCTGCTCATCCTCGAGACATGGAAGAGCAAATGGTGAAGGATTTTAAGGTCATCAAAGTGAAGTTCTTGCTTCCTAATACCACTCCTCTCCTCCAGCCCATGGACCAGCAGGTCATTTCAAACTTCAAAAAACTCTACACCAGAGCAATGTTTCAAAGGTGCTTTGACATATCTCAGACTCTGAATTGACCCTAAGAGAGTTCTGGAAAGATCACTTCAATATCCTTAATTGATTACACCTTATAGGTATGGCTTGGCAGGAAGTGACTCCCAGGACGATGAACTCTGCTTGGAGAAAATTGTGGCCAGATTGTGTCCAAGAGAGGAATTTTGAAGGGTTTGGGGCTGACTCTGACAGTCCTATGCCAGTTGTGGAAAAAAATTGTGGAATTGGGGATGTCCATGGGGATGGAGGTTAGTGGTGAGGATGTGGAAGAGTTGGTGGAGGACCACGATGAAGAACTAACCAATGAAGAGCTGCTGGACCTTAATCTGCAAGAACAACAGACCAAAGCTCAGGAATTTACTTCAGAGGAGGAGGAAGGGAGAAGGAAGAAGTTGCTTTCTTCAGAGATTAAGATGTGTACAATGTGGACTAGGATGGAAAGATTTGTGGAGGAGCATCACCCTGACAAAGCTGTTGCAGGCCGTGTATGTGACATGTTCATTGACAATGTCTGGTCACATTTTAGGGACATTTTAAAGAACTGCCAGAAACAGACCTTTCTGGACAGTTATTTTGCAAGAAAGGAATCCAGTGACTCTCAACCTGGTCCTAGTGGTATTAAAAAACAAAGAAGGGAAGTAACCCCAGAAAAGGACTTGGTACCTGAAGTGTTAATGGAAGGGGATTCCCCTTCCAAACACTAGCAGCACCACCACCTTCTCCCCTCCTTCCTTCTTCCACACATCAACAACTCTTCAATAAAGGTAAGTGTCAATTTATTACTATTTTATACTATTTTTATTATTATTAACACATCGGCCGATTCCCACCAAGGCAGGGTAGCCCAAAAAAGAAAAACTTTCATCATCATTCACTCCATTACTGTCTTGCCAGAGGGGTGCTTTACACTACAGTTACAAAACTGCAACATTAACACCCCTCCTTCAGAGTGCAGACACTGTACTTCCCATCTCCAGGACTCAAGTCCGGCCTGCCGGTTTCCCTGAATCCTTTCATAAATGTTACTTTGCTCACACTCCAACAGCACGTCAAGTATTAAAAACCATTTGTCTCCATTCACTCCTATCAAATACGCTCACACATGCTTGCTGGAAGTCCAAGCCCCTCGCAAACAAAACCTCCTTTACCCCCTCCCTCCAACCTTTCCTAGGCCTACCCCTAACCCGCCTTCCCTCCACTACAGATTTATACACTCTCGAAGTCATTCTGTCTCGTTCCATTCTCTCTACATGTCCGAACCACCTCAACAACCCCTCCTCAGCTCTCTGGATAATAGTTTTGGTAATTCCGCACCTCCTCCTAATTTCCAAACTCTGAATTCTCTGCATTATATTCACACCACACATTGACCTCAGACATGACATCTCCACTGCCTCCAGCCTTCTCCTCATTGCAACATTCATCACCCATGCTTCACACCCATATAAGAGTGTTGGTATAACTATACTCTCATACATTTCCCTCTTTACTTCCATGGACAAAGTTCTTTGTCTCCACAGACTCCGAAGTGCTCCACTCACCCTTTTCCCCTCATCAATTCTATGATTCACCTCATCCTTCATAGACCCATCTGCTGACATGTCCACTCCCAAATATCTGAATACATTCAACTCATCCATACTCTCTCCCTCCAATCTGATATTCAATCTTTCGTCACCTAATCTTTTTATCCTCATCACCTTACTCTTTCCTATATTCACTTTCAATTTTCTTCTTTTACACACCCTACCAAATTCATCCACCAACCTCTGCAACTTCTCTTCAGAATCTCCCAAAAGCACAGTGTCATCAGCAAAAGCAACTGTGACAACTCCAACTTTGTATTTGATTCTTTATCTTTTATACCTTCCAACACCTCTTGCCAAGACCCTCGCATTAACTTCTCTTACAACCCCATCTATAAATATATTGAACAACCACGGTGACATCACACATCCTTGTCTAAGGCCCACTTTTACTGGGAAATAGTCCCTCCCTCCTACACACTCTAACCTGAGCCTCACTATCCTCATAAAAACTCTTCACTGCTTTCAGTAACCTACCTCCTATTCCATACACCTGCAACATCTGCCACATTGCCCCCCTATCCACCCTATCATACGCCTTTTCCAAATCCATAAATGCCACAAAAACCTCTTTACCCTTATCCAAATACTGTTCACCTATATGTTTCACTGTAAACACTTGGTCTACACACCCCCTACCTTTCCTAAAGCCCCCTTGTTCATCTGCTATCCTGCTTTCTGTCTTACTCTTAATTCTTTCAATAATAACTCTACCATACACTTTACCAGGTACAATCAACAGACTTATTCCCCTATAATTTTTGCACTCTCTTTTGTCCCCTTTGCCTTTATACAAAGGAACAATACATGCTCTCTGCCAATCCCTAGGTACCTTACCCTCTTCCATACATTTATTAAATAATAGCACCAACCACTCCAAAACTATATCCCCACCTGCTTTTAACATTTTATACTATGTACAGTATATATCTCATTGTTTTCTGTGTAGATAAATGTACATTTTATGTAAAAAAAAAATTTTTTTTTACATACTTTTGGGTGTCTGGAATGGATTAATTTGATTTACATTATTTCTTATGGGGAAAATGGTTTTGAAAATCGTCCATTTTTAAAATAGGCGCACTCTCAGGAACGGATTATGGACGATTTTCAAGGGTCCACTGTACTAAGTCTACTCAGCTTCTACAAGTGTCTGAAAAACACGTGTGCTTGTGTGTACTCACCTATTTGTACTCACCTATTTGTGGTTGCAGGGGTCGAGTCATAGCTCCTGGCCCCGCCTCTTCACTGATTGCTACTAGGTCCTCTCTCTCCCTGCTCCATGAGCTTTATCAAACCTAGTCTTAAAACTATGTATGGTTCCTGCCTCCACTATGTCGCTTCTAAGCTATTCCACTTCCTGACAACTCTATGACTGAAGAAATACTTCCTAACATCCCTTTGACTCATAGGAGTCTTCAACTTCCAATTATGACCCCTTGTTTCTGTGTCCCCTCTCTGGAACATCTTGTCTCTGTCCACCTTATCTATTCCTCGCAGTATTTTATATGTCGTTATCATGTCTCCCTAACCCTCCTGTCCTCTAGTGTCGTCAGGCCGATTTCCCTTAACCTTTCTTCGTAGGACAATCCCTTAGCTCTGGGACTAGTCTTGTTGCAAACCTTTGCACTTTCTCTAATTTCTTGACGTGCTTGACCAGGTGTGGGTTCCAAACCGGTGCTGCATACTCCAGTATGGGCCTGACGTATATGGTATACAGAGTCTTGAATGATTCCTTAGTGAGGTATTGGAACGCTATTCTTAGGTTTGCCAGCCGCCCGTATGCTGCCCCCCCCCCCCCCCCCCCCCCCCCCCCCCCCCCCCCCCCCCTTTCTGTCAGTAAATGTCTTTTGTATTCCTGCTGTCTGGAATGGGTTTTATTCTTTTTTTATAAACTTTAATCTCCAAAAAGGGACACTCTGAGTCTATCCCTTCCTAATCTCATTCACATATACAAAACAGTTGGTTGTGTGTGTGTTTGATGGTGGTGTCCCCTCACTAACTTCCCACCAAGCCCTCCTTCACAGACTCATCACTCCTATCTCCACCTTATCAATGTAATTTACTCTAATTCTGGTAATAGCTCCCAGAAGTGAGTGATTCCTCAGTTTCCAGTGTGCAGAGACCAATAATTCTGACACAACATGCAACCACAGATTAGGCGATTGGTACTTGCGTCTGGCAGTGAAGCGGTGAACTCGTTGCTGCTTACTGCCTTGTGAAGGTTCACGCAGCCATATCAGACCCTCAAAGAGTATTTGATAAGGTTGGTTCCTTCTTATGGAAATAAAATGATAGAAAATTCAATAATAACATAATAAGATAAACAATTTTATTATAATTAAAATCAGTAAATAATATAAAACATTTAAACATGAAATTAATCCTACTTTAAGCAAAAATGAAAAATGAAATATATAAATAATTAGTGATTCAAAGTTAATATGTACATGATGATGTAATGTAGAATGGTGCCGTGCTGATGTTCTGGGCACGTAGCTCTGAATTATGGTTTGGAACGCCGAGCCATTGTTGATGATGAAAAAGGAGGGGGGGTCACTGATGGATGTGACTAGACACAGAAGACAACATCTCCAACATGACTATAGATTCTTGTGAAGAGAGGTTGACTGTGATCCTCTGACCACCACAACACTTTTGAAGCAGTTAAGATGCCAGTTAAGAACCACCATGAATGTTGGTGAAGTTATAACTGGGAGAAGGCTGCTTGAATGGTGTGTAACTGACTGGGTGGTTGGCTATGTGTGGAAGGGGGACTAGTGTAGGTAGAGATGTCAAGGTGACGTCTTTTGATCTTGGAAAGATCAAGGCTCCCCTTATCCCACATGAGCCAGACGACCTGAGCCATCTTACAGTTACACACCACTTGATAAATCTCTCACCCGATAGGTGTTCGGCCTTTAACCCTTTGACTGTTGCAAGCCCATTTTTGAAACAGTCATTCTAAGTCGCAAAATATTCTAAAAAAAAAATTATTTTTTCTTATGAAATGATAATCTTTTCCCGATGGTAATGACACGAAAAGTATGAAATTTGATGGAAAACTTACGAAATTACGCTCTCGCGAAGTTAGTGATCTCGGCGATATATACGCAGCGGCGATTTCGCCGACTTTGAGCCCTATTTTCGGCCAATTCCATTGTTCCAATCGACCAAACTCATAGCTATTTCTTAAAACTCCATTTGTTCTATCGATTGAGTACAAGAAACTGCTAATTTACCGATTTCAACTACCCAATAAAGTGGTCAGAAATTGGCAATTTGGCCAATTTCATGCATAATAAAAAAGATGTCAATTTCAAAATAGGGTCCAGAATAAACAATGCAGACATTCCTGGCACTAAAATAAGATTTTCTCTGTTCATTAGTCACGTCTTTAGGCCCCTCTTATATTACTCTTGCTTTCTATTTTGATTTTTTTATTCACACAAAAAATAGACGATTTACTGTTATGCAGACTACTGCATTATTGTAAAAATGGGATAAATAATATCAGTGCACTTGTAAAAGAATATTAGACTCACCAGTTGACGTTTAATGGATGCGTGGCGTGATTTGTTTACTCTTGAACATTGGCAAAAATCGAACATTTCCGCTACTTTGAGCTCAATTTCAAGGTCGGTTTCATCATGAAACTAATCAAAATCATCTTTACTTCTGTAACATGTTTTCCATTCTATCAAATGAGACCAAGAAAAAGAGAATACAACCATAAATACTATACGAAAATACACCTCAAATTCGGCATTTTAATCCAAAAACATGGTTGGAGTTTTTTTTTTCTCATTATGCACTGCGTGCTGCAGGATTTTTTTTATACAGCGCACACTGACCACACAGACCCATTCTCTCACATGTGGGCCTACCAGCTTTCTCCCGCTTGATTTGAAGCCGCTAGAATTTTTGAGTATATATACGTCAGAAACACTGGCTCGTAAGACATATACATACGACCGAAACAGTCAAAGGGTTAAAAGAAATGGTGAGGATTAAAAGATGACATAACATTGCGTAAATTCAAAACATGGCAGGAATAAGTTGGAGTTGAAACCAACTTAATCCAAAACATGATAATTTAGACAGGAGTGGAATGAATACAGATTTGATGGGGGCCACAAGTCAAGTGACTGACCACCAGTCGGAGACGCCCTCGTCACCTCCCACCGGGTACAGAAGGAAGGGGGAGTAGCAGGAACTATGTACCCACTCAAACTGAACAAGCATATTGCCCACCAAACTACCACCACCATTCATTCATAGTTCCACAACTCCAATTTAATGAACTTTTCCCTCGCATGCCTCTCCTTGTTGTCATACTGCATTGGCCTTCTAAGACTTTTTCGAAATCCTTCACATATGATAAGTTATATCCATTTATAATCATACACCACACACTCCTCAAGTGTTTCCACTTTTCACTTTTGGTGAATTACACTTATTTATAATGACACACAACCTGGCTATGGCGGCACCACTTCCTGG
Source organism: Cherax destructor (assembly GCA_009830355.1). Taxonomy (NCBI): domain Eukaryota; kingdom Metazoa; phylum Arthropoda; class Malacostraca; order Decapoda; family Parastacidae; genus Cherax; species Cherax destructor. The sequence goes on from WNWK01008084.1 coordinate 24,929, forward strand.
AGGCCTACTGCCTGCCACCTTCTCTGATTATATAATTTTTTGTTTTCTTCCTTTTTTTTGTTATCTTTTTCACACTCGCTGTATGCTACCTCACAGTTTTCTTGCTAACCAACCCCTCTTAACTCTTGACTTTCTGACTTTGGTAATCACTTGCTTTGTACTCTGTCTGCGGTCTTCTTTGCCCTTCCCTGATCTTCATGACTTTGCATTTGGTGGGGTTAAATTCAAGGAGCCAGTTGCTGGACCAGGCTTGTAGCCTGTGCCAGTCTCTTTGTAGTCCTGCCTGATCCTCGACCGATTTAATTCTCCTCATTAACTTCACATCATCTGCAAACAGGGACACTTCTGAGTCTATCCCTTCTGTTATGTCATTCACATACCAAAAACAGCATAGGTCCTAGAACTGATCCCTGTGGAACCCCGCTCATCACAGGCGCCCACTCTGACACCTAGTCACATACCATGACTCGTTGTTGCCTCCCTGTCAGATATTCTCTGATCCAATGCAGTGCCTTTCCTGTTATGCATGCCTGATTCTCTAGCTTTTGCATTAACCTCTTGTGAGGAACTGTGTCGAAGGCCTTCTTGTAGTCCAAGAAAATGTAGTCTACCCACCCTTCTCTCTCGTGTCTTACTTCTGTTACCTTGTCATAAAACTCCAGTAGGTTTGTGACACAGGATTTTCCTTCCCTGAAACCATGCTGGTTGTTGTTTATAAGCTTGTGTCTTTCTAGGTGCTCCACCACTCTCCTTCTGATGATCTTCTCCATGACTTTGCATACTATACACATCAGTGACACAGGTCTGAAGTTTAATGCCTCGTGTCTGTCTCCTTTCTTAAAAATTGGGACTACATTTGCCATCTTCCATACCTCAGATAGCTGCCCAGTTTCAATGGATGTGTTGAAGATTTTTGTTAGTGGCACACACAGCATCTCTGCTCCCTCTCTAAGGACCCTCGGAGAGGTATCTGGTCCCACCGCCTTTGAGGTATCAAGTTCACAAAGCAGCTTCTTCACCCCCTCCTCGGTTGTGTGTATTTCATCCAGCACTTGTTGGCATATTCCTTGTTGGTGTACCTCCCTATTATGACTTCCCGGAGTCCTTCCTGTCTCCACTGTAAATACTTCTTTAAATCTCATATTGAGCTCTTCACATACCTCTTGGTCGTTTCTTGTGAACTCCCCACCTTCGTTCCTCACCCTGATTACCTGGTCCTTGACTGTTGTTTTCCTCCTGATGTGGCTGTACAACAGCTTCAGGTCAAGTTTGCCTTCTGCTGCTATGTCATTTTCGTATTGTCGTTGGGCCTCCCTTCTTACCTGTGCATATTCATTTCTGGCTCTATGACTGGTCTCCTTATTCTCCTGGGTCCTTTGCCATCTATATTTCTTCCATTCTCTAGCACACTTGGTTTTGGCCTTCTACACCTTTGGGTGAACCAAGGGCTCATCCTGGCTTTCTCGTTATTTCTGTTACTTCCTAACATCCTTTTGACTCATCTGAGTCTTCAACTTTCAATTATGACCCCTTGTTCTTTGTCCCATCTCTGGAACATCCTTGGTCTGCCCTGTCAATTCCTCGCAGTATTTTATGTCGTTATCATGTCTCCCCTAACCCTCCTGTCCTCTAGTGTTGTCAGGCCGATTTCCCTTAACCTTTCTTTGTAGGACATTCCCCTTACCTCTGAGACTAGTCTTGTTGCAAACCTTTCCACTTTCTCTAATTTCTTGATGTGCTTGACCAGGTGTGGGTTCCAAACCGGTGCTGCATACTCCAATATGGGCCTGACATACACGGTGTACAGAATCTTGAACGATTCCTTGCTGAGGTATCGGAACGCTATTCTTAGGTTTGCCAGGCGCCCATATGCTGCAGCAGTTATCTGGTTGATGTGCACCTCAGGAGATGTGCTCGGTATTATACTCACCCCAAGATCCTTTTCCTTCAGTGAGGTTTGCAGTCTTTGGCCACCTAGCCTATACTCTGTCTGCAGTCTTCTTTGCCCTTCCCTGATCTTCATGATTTTGCATTTGGCAGGGTTAAATTTGAGGAGCCAGTTGCTGGACCAGGCTTGTAGCCTGTCCAGGTCTCTTTGTAGTCCTGCCTGTAGTCCATAGAGGCAAAGAAGGGAATGTATGAGAGTATAGTGGTACCAACACTCTTATATGGGTGTGAAGCATGGGTTATAAATGCTGCAGCAAAGAGGAGGCTGGAGGCAGTGAAGATGTCATGTCTAAGGGCAATATGTGGTGTAAATATTATGCAGAAAATTTGTAGTGTGGAAATTAGGAGGAGGTGTGGAGTTACTAAAAGTATTAGTTAGATGGCTAAAGAGAGGTTGTTGAGGTGGGTTGGTCATTTAGAGAGGATGGAAGGAATAGAATGACTTGGAGAACGTATAAATTTCTAGTGGAAGGAAGGTGGGGTAGGAGTTGTCCTAGGAAAGGTTGGAGGGAGGGGGTAAAGGAGGTTTTGTAGGCGAGGGGCTTGGACTTTCAGCAAGCGTGTGTGAGCATGTTAGATAGGAGTGAATGGAGACAAATGGTTTTTGGGACCTGATGAGCTGTTGGAGTGTGAATAGGGTAATATTTTTTTGAAGGGATTCTGGGAAACAAGTTAGCCAGACTTGAGTTCTGGACATGGGAAGTACAATGCCTGCACTTTAAAGGAGAGGTTTGGGATACTGGCTGTTTGGAGGGACATCTAAACGGTCGTATCTGAGCGCCTCTGCAAAGAGAGTGATTATGTATGAATGATAGTGAAAGTAATGAACGATGGGGTTTTCTTTCTTTTTGGGTCATCCTGCCTTGGTGGGAAATGGCCGATGTGTTAAAAAAAAAAAGATAAGATGTATACATTAGGGTATGTTCATAACGATATTAAGTTTATATAAAAGTACTGTACCTTGTATTTATTTGAAACCACAGCTACAACTCCTTCAGAATCAGTAGCTAGGCTTGCCTCAGCTAAAGACAGCTGACTCCCAGTTACCTGTCTGCTGCTATTGCTTATCTTATGACTGCTGGTAGAGCAATTCTCTTGACCTCTCTTGCTATGAATACTCTGTTAATCAAAGCATTTCTCAATAACTGGGAAATATGAAAATATGTGAATAATGAGAACCGTGGTTGGCCAATGAAATATGATAAATCAAATGTAGAGTGTATAGTATATACAGTACATGAAACATAACTGCTTTAGAATTAAGTTACCAAGCTGTGAACATTTATTTATTCATATATCACCAGTATCTCAAAATCATGTGTGAGGCAACTTCAAAACAAAGGCATAGATTTGAACTATCATAGAACAGAGACAGGAAACTCACACCTGTAAGCTAGGTGCTTTAAAATTTGAACTGTTCATGACAGAGTCTGACCCAGATGTGCATGTAGAGGATCTCTTACTGCAAGCAGCCATTGTTAGCAGATGGAGGATTGAGTTTCAACTATTCCTTGAGCTAAATTACCAACACAGGTTTAGTGTTTCATGAAATGAAATCAAATCTTTTTGTAGGATCAATGCAAAGCCCTACATTCATAACCAGGGGTTAGCTATTGAATGTACAGCCTTGCATGGCTGCACATCCAATGGCATCATCTGCAACCCTGGTTCCTGACCTTACAAGCCTTGGTTTGGAATTCATTTCATCTGGTGAAGGAGGCCTATATTAAGCATAAATGATATAATGAACTGTACTAGGGCTCAAGGTTAGCCCTGGTATAAATAAGGCATGACATATTCTAGATGGGCCCATCAGGGTCCCTAATGCAGAAATGCCTTTTCCAAATCAAGACGAACTATTGAACGGTAATTACTACAATAAAATTAATAGTTTAGCTAAACAGAAGTTCATACCATGCTGCTCCTTATACTTCCTTTTCTTCCTAGGTCTTTGCTGCTCTTAGCTTCAATGGCTAGCTTTTCAGGAGCTGAAAATGTATGAAACACAATGCTTAAGAGACAATGTTCTTTTACAATAATAACTAATAACATGCACATGGCCAACATAATACTGCTAGGCAAATAGAGATAATTAAGCAGTTCAAATAAAAATAATTATGGAAAACTCTAAGCCCATGAAGGTCATTCAGTGCTGCGTGGCAGAGAACACAAGTCAGAAGAAATGAGCAGCTAACTCTCACTTGTTTCTGTACAGTACATTATATATCCCAATACACATACCCAATAGTACTCTCTCTCTCTCTCTCTCTTGGTAGATTAATAAACCTCTAAAGCATTTTCTAACTTCAGATATTCCACAGCATACGTATTGTATTGTACCTAAATAACAAATTTCTAATAATTTAATTCACTTTAGCTACTTCTTTCATACCAATAAAAAAAATTATGGTACCTTTTTGGACTGATTGTAATTCGGAAGCTTCATCCACGTGTGTATCAGACTCGCTAGATTCTTCAAACATTGTGTCACTTGATGAACTTTCTTCACTGGAAAACGTCTGTTTGGAAACCTGAAATTACATAATTATTAAGACAGATGATTGCTATTTGTTTCTCAGGCAGTTAACTAACACCAGTCCTGTGTTGCATATTAATGTTGCAACACATTAATTTTTTCTACTAATGAGTTGAAATGTAAAATTTGAAAATTGCTAGAGATGCTTGCATTTAAGAATACTACAGTGGAACTCCGGAAATCGACCAATGCAGATATTGGCTGAATCGGATTTTGGCCGCTTTTTTGGACAAAATTCTGTCCTGGATTTTGGCCGGCGATTCGGAAATCGGCCATATTGGATGCGTCCACCAGCCATTCCCCCGCGTTCGTGAGTCAGTCTGGTTGTGTCTCTGGGTGAGTGAGCAACATTCCGCCCATTCATCCAAACATTTCATTGTAATCCATTGTTTTTTGTGGTTATTTATTGAGTGCAACTGCGAAATAAGCCACCATGGGCCCAAAGAAACATGTTACATAGTACTGTATATAAAAACATGCAATGTTTATATGCGATGTGTGTTTAATAATAATCACTCTTGGGCACATTAAATATCCTATTTTAGGTTAATATAGACATTTTCATTAATACATCTATGATATTTTCTATAATAAAATAATAATAATAATAATAATAATATAATAATATTTTTATTTCAATGCATGATACAAGTGTACATTGTTATTGGTAGTTACAATTATAAAACTGTATTGCAAGGAGAGCAACTGGCATGCCATGGCATTAGGGGCAGCTTATTCTAAAGACTTATTCACTAAAGACTTAATGCTAGAGAAATTGATTGAGTTTATTCTAGTTCTGTATTATTTAAAATTTCAATCTGATTATACATACAATAAAAAGACAATACAAGAGAAATTGGTTGAGTTTAGTCTAGTTGTATATTTTAATTCAAGTTATAATATGTTGATGCTATACTAGTATAATAACAATACTAGAAAATTTATTGAGTTTCTTCTAGTTATATATTTTATTTCAATTTAACAAAATGATGATACTATAATATTTTAAATGAACAATATGATGATATGATATTGCAACAAGTGTTAAGGAGGATGACATATAAAATTGAGATTATCTTAAGTAAAATAACATTGGGTTTGAAAGTTTGTTACAGTATATTTAGTATAGTGTGAGTAGGTGATTTTTGAGAAGAGTCTTGAATTGATTTTCGGACAAGGTTAACTTAATATTTACTGGTAATGAATTCCAGATTCTGTGGCCCTTTATGTGCATAGAATTTTTACATTGGTTAGTATGGACTCGGGGTATTTCAAATAGTGATCTGTGTCTTGTGTCATGGTCGTGGGACCTATTAAAGTTGTTGAGGAGAATTTTGAGTGGAGGGTTGATATTAGCATGTAGAGTTTTATGTATGTAGATGGCACATGAATAGGTGTGAATATTTTTTACGGTGAGTAGTTTTAATGTTCTGAATATAGGTGGAGTATGTTGTCTAGAGTGGGAATTTGTTATCATCCTGACTGCAGCCTTTTGCTGGGTTATGAGTGGTCTAAGGTGATTTATTATTGTTGAGCCCCATGCACTGATTCCATAGGTGAGATAAGGGTAGATAAGAGAATGATATAGTGCAATGAGAGCTGGTTGTGGCACATGATAGCGTATCTTAGATAATATACCTACTGTCTTTGAGATTTTCTTGGAAATTTGTTGTATATGAGTTTGGAATTTAAGACTACTGTCAAGGTGGATTCCTAGGAATTTTCCCTCTTTGAGTCTTGTGATGGGTGCACCATTTAGTGTTATGTTAAGTGGAACATTTGTAGCTTTGTTTCCAAACTGAATGAAGCAGGTCTTGTCAGTATTGAGAGTAAGTTTATTTGTCGTCAAAATTATATAAGAAACACGTTACATAGCATATAGCATATAAAGTGGTGAGTTGGGTGGAGAATAAGTATTAAGTTTTGTCTGATTCACTGTTAGATAAAACTGTGAATCTGGCATCTGGCTCAGTCACCGCTCTTCATACGCATTTGTTTACAATTCTCGGCATGAATTATTCATTACTTCTCCCTTTGTTTATGATGGCATCTAAAGGTAGTTGTTAAAAACGATTAAACTCAGTGAACATGGTAATAATATGGCTGTGTAGTGTAATAATATGGCTGTGTAGTGTAATAATATGGCTGTGTAGTGTAATAATATGGCTGTGTAGTGTAATAATATGGCTGTGTAGTGTAATAATATGGCTGTGTAGTGTAATAATATGGCTGTGTAGTGTAGCCCAGGGGGGCTACATAAGTGTACCTACATCTACCACTGCCTACACTGACTTCCTACAAATAAATACTACTCACCTCTCGCCCTACATTAAGACTACAAGTATTTTAAGGTATGTAATGAATGTACTGTAGCAGTAAATGACAAAGAAGGGAAGTAACCCTAGAGAGGGTTTTAATACCTGAAGTCCTTATGGAGGGGGATTCCCAACTCCCTCTCCACTCCTGCATTCTTCAATACGCCAACAAGAGTCTTCAATAAAGGTATGTAATATTCATTTATCATTAAAATTTGTGCTTTATATTTATTTATCATTGTTTTTTACATGTAAAACTATAATTAACCTTTAAAAAATGTATTTTTTTGTAAATACAGTGGAACCCCGGTTAACAAAAAAAGTTCATTGCAGAAGCCTGCTCAAGTGCCATTACCGAACGAATTTACTTCTTTAAGAAAAAATGTTATTTAGGTTAGTCTATTTCAGACCCCCAAAAATACACTTCCACAAGCACTTACAATATTATACTTACATAATTGCACGATTTCTGGGGTGTTCGTTAACCGGGGTTCCATTGTACAGTGGAACATCCAGTTATGAGTGCATCCACGTGCGAGTTTTTCCAGATATGAGCAGTCACTCAGTCGATTTTTTGTTTCCAGAAGCGAGCGAAATTTCGAGATGTGAGCAAGCCTTAACCCTTTGGGGGTCCAAGGACCCTCTCCGAAACTCGTTCTCAGGGTCCAAGAATTTAAAAAAAAAAAAAAATTCTTATGAAATGATAAGAGAATCTTTTTCCGATCATAACGCCACAAAAATTATGAAATTTGATCGAAAACAAATGGAATTATGCTTTCGCAAAGTTAGCGGTATCGACGACATTTACGCATCGGCGATTTCGCCCACTTTGAGCCCTATTTTCGGCAAATTCCAATGTTTCAGTATACTAAATTTATAGCTATTTCGCTAGAACTCCATTTCTTCTATCGATTGAGTACAAGAAACCGCCTCTTTATCAATTTCAACAACCCAAAATAGTGGTTAGAATAAGGCAATTTGGCCAATTTCACACAAATTTCAAACGATGCCAATTTCAAAATAGGATCCATAATAAACAAGGCAGACATTCCTGGCACTAAAATAACATCTTCTCTGTTCATTAGTCACGTCTCCAGGCCCCTCTTACATTACTTTTGCTTTCCATTCTGAATTTTTATTCTCACAAAAAATAGAAGATTTACTGTTATGTATACAACTGTATCATTGTAAAAATGGTATAAATAATATCAGCGCACTTGTGCAAAAATATTAGACTCTCCAGTTGATGTGCATTGGACGCATGGTGTGATTTGTTTACTCTTAAACATCGGCCAAAATCGAACATTTTCGCTATTTTGCGCTCAGTTTCAAGGTACTTGTCATCATGAAACCAGTCAAAATTATCTCTATTTCTGTAATATATCATCTATTTTATAAAATGAGACTAAGAAAACGAGAATACAAGAATAAATACCATACGAAAATAGACTGCAAAATCGCTGTTTTAAACCAAAAACACGGTCAGAGTTTTTTTTCCTCATTATGCACTGTGTGGTGCAGGAATTTTTTTATACTGCACACACTGACCGCGCAGACCCATTCTATCACATCTAGGCCTAACAGCCTGTTTCTGCTTGATTTGAGGGCGCTAGAATTTAGGCGTACTAATACGACCATAACCCCAGGGTGTAAGCCGTACTAGTATGACCGAAACCCCGAAAGGGTTAAGGGAGGTTCCTTGACGCTGGTGAGGGGCTCTAGCTCTTGATCTCGGGAATTGGATCTCATTTGTTTGTTGGACTATCTTATTGAAACTTGGGGAATGTATGACGGAAAGATGCTTCTTAACATACACCAAAATTGAAAGAAATCGGACCATAAATAATGGAGTTCACTTCTGAGCCATTAGCCGCCCCTTCGCGGTATATTTTTGTATGGTTATATTCTCATTTTTTTTGTCTCATTTGATAGAATGGAAAATATATTACAGAAATAGATATGATTTTGATTGCTTTCACAATGAAAAGTACCTTGATATTGAGCTCAAATTAGCAGAAATGTTTTATTTTTGCCGATGTTCAAGAGTAAACAAATGATGTCAGCGTCCATTCCAATAGGTAGTCTTGAATGGGTTGACATTATTTATACAATTACTATTACAATAATGCAGTAGTCTGCATAACAGTAAATCATCTATTTTTGTGTGAATAAAAATTCCAAATTATTATATAATAATAATAATAATAATAATAATAATAATAATAATAATAATAATAATAATAATAATAATCATAATAATAATACTAATAGTATAATAATACAGAGGTACCTCTACTTACGAGCAAAATTCGTTCCAGTCGGCTATTCAAGTGCCGATACCGAAGGAATTTTTTCCCATAAGAAATAATGAAAATTAGGTTAATCCATTTCAGACCACCAAAATACACTTACAAAAGCACCTACAAAAATACACTTACATAATTGTTCAAGTTGGGAGCTGCACGTAAGTAGATGTACCACTGTATAATATAATAATAATAAATTAATACATATAATAATAATACATGTATAATAATAATGTACTACAAAATAATAATTATAATAATAGACGGCTTCGAAAGGCCGTCACTAGATGGCAATGAATACCACAACAATGCGGGAGCAGTTGTGGCCACCTCCACTTGTCACATAATGACATATTTTATTCACTTGTGAAAGAATATTAGACTCACCAGTTGATGTGTATTGGACGCATGGTGTGATTTGTTTACTCTTGAACATCGTCAAAAATCGAACATTTTCGCTACTTTGAGCTCAATTTCAAGGTACTTGTCATTGTCACACCAATCAAAATCATCTCTATTTCTGTAATATATCTTCCATTCTATCAAATGAGACCAAGAAAACGAGACTACATCAATAAATACCATACGAAAATAGACTGCAAAGTCGCTGTTTTAAACAAAAAAAAAGGGTCGGTTTTTTTCTCATTATGCAGTGTGGCAGTGTGTGCTGCAGGATTTTTTTTATACTGCACACACTGACCACACAGACCCCTTCTTTCACATGTAGGCCTACCAGCCGTTTCCTGCTTAATTTGAGGCCGCTAGAATTTACGAGTACTAGTACGGCACCAACCCCTGCTCGTAAAACGTACTAGTACGGCACCGACCCCGAAAGAGTTAATTACATTTCAATTAATTTAAATGAGAAAAATTGACTCTACAAACGAGAAAATCGAGATGCGAGCAAGGTCACGGAATGGATTAAACCCGTAACTGGAGGTTCCACTGTATTTTTGGGCTTTTCAGATTTAGGCTGACCTTCTGGAATGGATTACGGCTGATATCCGGGGTTCCACTGTATCTATTTACTGTACAGAGTTTGCTTCTAACAATTCTGAAGCTTTATCAACTGAATCTACACATATTCTGACATACAGTAATAATATACAAAACATAAGTAACAATGTAAAAACTGTACTCATCAAAACAATGCTCAACAAAAATAAAGAAATAATTGTCTGTTACGTAAGTATTAACTTACTTCAATCTAATGAAAGCTATTTTAAGCTTTCTTAACCCTTAAACGGTCCAAACGTATATTTACGTTACCTCGCGCAGTGCCCCGAATCTTTTGAAAAAAATAAAAATATTTTTTTTATATAGAAATAAAGAGCAAATTTTTTTAAGTGTTATTGGATAAAAAAAAAGAATTTGGGTCAGCAGTTACCGAGATATGAGGCGGAGAAGTTGGCACTGGATGCTCACCTGACAGCAACAGGAGTCCTGCCTCTTGCAGAATCGTTGCCGATATACCTTTTTTTTTCACTTTTTTTATTATTTTATATAATTTTTATGTTCTCACAATCACAACTTACAGTAGTTCTTATGATTTCATAGCTAATCTTTGTTCTGACACTAATATTAGGTACTGAAATTGTACTCAAATAATAATAATAATGATAGTGCATAAAAATAATAATAATAATAATGATAGTGAATAATAATAATAATAGTGAATAATAATAATAATAATAATAATAATAATATTGCATAATAATAATAATAATAATAATAAGTGTATAATAATAATAATAATAATAAGTGCATAATAATAATAATAATAATAATAAAAGATTTGTGTCGCTGCCTTATCTCATCTGATCTCCACTAATGACTCTGGTGACATTTCAGAGAAGGGTGAGCCGTAGTCTTATCTCTTCTTATCAGTCCAGTAATTACCGTGATGACATTTGACAGCTTACATTGCTTCCCTTTATTTGTTATGCAAACCTGTCTGTCTGTCTGTCTGTATCTGTCTGTCTGTGTGTCTGTCTTTCTGTCTTCTTGTGTGTTGTCTCCTTTCTGTCTGTTTGTCTCAGAGAGTAGCTCAAGAACCAACTGGTATTACACAGATCACAAGCACATTATAACACTTTGTCTTGATTTTTTATTTATCCTAGGTAATTTACACTATGTATAATTGTATTTACGTATGTGTTCCTGTGAGATAGAGACAGATAGAGACAGAGACAGATAGATACAGACAGACAGACAGAGATAGACAGCCAATCAGGTATCCAGCTGACCAGCCAGCTGCTAGCCTGCCAGGTGGCCAACCAGCTGTTTGCCAGCCAGGTCCCCATGCAGGCAGGCAGCCAGCTGGCCTGCCAGCCTGCTGACATCACTTTCCACTTCAAAGGGGAGTGTTAATAGGACATGACATCAGTGAATCTATAGTGTATGCCGCAGTGTTTGCTCTAGCTGGCCCTCAATTTAACTGGTGCTCACACAAAGTACTAAGTGGTCCCAGATTTTTTTAATATGGCGTACACCGAGTGTTAAGACCCATTCTATGCTGACAAGGCATCTCAGGCCAATCGTGCCAAATTTGGAGGCAGGAAAAATAAAACGTAAAAATACGTTTGGGGCAGTAGCAGTGCTAACGTAAATACAGTGGTACCTCGACTTACGATATTTTTTCATTCCAGAATGCTGTTCAAGTGTCATTACCAAACGAATTTATCTCCTTAAGAAATGTTGTAAAATAGACTAGTCCTTTTAGACCCCCAAAATTACACTTACAAAAGCATTTAAAAAAATAAACTTACATACAAGGGTGAGTTTGGGGACCATCGTAAGTCGAGGTACCACTGTATACGTGTGGACCGTTTAAGGATTAATATTATGTAATCTTGCCTTCTAATATTTCACTGTTTTTTTAAAATATGAAAATATCAATATGAAAATATCCATGGGGAAATGGAACAGAATTCTTCCTTTTGTCATGATTGTAACAATAATGGACAATGCTGTAAATCATGAGACTTTGTCTACTGTTTCCAAATTGACTGACCCTGTGGATTGTGTTCCATATTTCCAAAGTCCATTATATGTAGGGTTTACTGTATGTAAAGACTAAGATAAATGGTAAGTAATCTAGACCATGAGATAGAATCCCAGTCATTCTGCTGAACTGTTCATTATAAAATTTCAGCATATTGTGTAAAATTCTTAAAACAGGTGATTGCAGTGTGTATCCATCTCCATCCTAGGAGAGCATGCTTGCAATCCTGGAATATATTTATTTTGACTGATATATTACAGTAGACTGTCATTTAACACGGTAGTTACGTTCCTGAAAATGATGTGGTAGTTAAACCTGTGTTAGACAAACTGAAGAACTTATGGAAAAAATAGGGTTACATTCCTGGGAGCCCCAAAAAGTCAGACTACAAAGGCAACAGAGATAATAATATTTCTTACCTTAAATTGTGGGTGCTGATGTTTGTTGATCATTGTGAAGAGAGTGGAGAGTTATGCTATGGCCCTACTGGGCTGAGGTGGATGGTAGAGGTTCTGGTATTGAAGTCGATGGTTGTACTGGAGTGTGCATAAATTCTGTAATGGATTTCTGGGCTATTTTACCCTGCAGTACATTATACAGCTGACGATAATGTATCAGCTGCAATAGACAATGTTTCAGACATTGCTTCTAGATTTGTCAGGGTCCTTCTCAGGGTCGGATTTGAGTGGGCCTTGCACATGGGTAAATTTAGTTTTCAGAGCTTATTTCTTGGGTAGCAGTGTAAATTGGGTTGGGCAAATATCCTGTTAGTGGGATGGATTGTGAAGGACCTGCCTAGTATGGGCCAACAGGCCTGCTGCAATGTTCCTCCTTTCTTATGTTCTTATGTATTCAAGTCAGTCAGTAAATCAGTCAAGTCAGTCAGTCAAGTCATTCAGTCAGTCAAGTCAGTCAGTCAAGTCAGTCAGTCAGTCAAGTCAGTCAGTAAATCAGTCAAGTCAGTAATTCAGTCAAGTCAGTAATTCAGTCAGTTAAGTCAGTAAATAACAAAAAAGGCACAATACCGTGACTGGAACAATACACACACAACCCGCACATATAAAAGGAGAGGAGCTTACGACGACGTTTCGGTCCGACTTAGACCATTTACAAAATCACACTAACACGAAGGACAGGTGTTAGTGTGACTTTGTAAATGGTCCAAGTCGGACCGAAACGTCGTCGTAAGCTCCTCTCCTTTTATATGTGCGGGTTGTGTGTGTATAGTTAAGTCAGTGAAGTCAGTAAGTCAGTGAAGTCAGTAAGTTAGTCAAGTCAGTCAGTAAATCAGTCAAGTCAGTCAGTCAAGTCAGCCAGTCAATTATTCATCACACAAAACTCATATATATTTACCTCATTCTTTTTAATTGTACAAACTGACGCTTCATTAAGGCCTCAGGCTATCTCCTCTAATGCAGTGGAACCTCCATTAAAGAGAGCATCCACGTGTGAGTTTTTCCAGATACGAGCAGTCAATCGGTTGATCTTTTGCTTCCATAGGCGAGCGAAATTTCCAGATGCGAGCAGGCCTCAAGGGAGGTTCCTTGACGTTGGTGAGGGGCTCTTGCTCTTGATCTAGGGAATTGGATCTCATTTGTTTGTTGGACTATCTTATTGAAACTTGGGCAATGTATGATGGAAAGATGTTTCTTAACATACACCAAAATTGAAAGAAATCTGACTGTAAATAATGGAGTTCACTTCTCAACCTTAGCCGGCCCTTAGCAGTACATTTTCGTATGGTTTTTATGGTTGTATTCTCGTTTTTTTGGTCTCAATTGATAGAATGGAAGATATATTACAGAAATAGATATGATTTTGATTAACCAAACCATACCACGGGTGAGGTTCGAACCCGCGGTCAGAGAGTCTCAAAACTCCAGACCTAGTTGGATGAATCTTATTGAAGCTAGCTGGCCCAGTGGCTTACGTGACGGTCTGGTCAGCTAGCCAGTCAGCCAGCCAACTAGTCAGCAAGCCAGCCATCCAGCTGGTCAGCCAGCCAGGCAGCCGGCTAGCTGGTCAGCCAGCAAGCCGGCTGGCCATCCATCCAGCCAGCCAGCCTGCCTGCCAGCCAGCTGGTCAGCCAGCAGTTATTGTGTAGTATACAAGGAGTGTATATATACAAAATATGGTTTATATTGGTCTCACAGGACATAAAAGTTACATGACAAAATAAAATGTTAAAAAATAAAAGAAAAAAGTATAAAAAAAATAAATAAACTATTACAGGGTGACAGGCAGTCGGCGATGTTGCCGTAAACAGTTCACTTCAAGCCTCTATATCTCAGTAAGTATTAATCACAATTTTTTTTTTTTAGCCTATTAGATTTAGAAAAAAAAACTATAATTTCATAAGAATTTTTTTTTTTTTTTAAATTCTGTGACCCTGAAAACGAGATTCGGAGAGGGTCTTGCGACCCCCAAAGGGTTAAACAATGGTGTTAGTGTTCTAATGCATTAGGGAGTATTCAAAAACAATGATTATTTTTTTAACAGGTTAGCCGTTTCCCACCGAGGCAGGGTGACCCAAAAAGAAAGAAAAAACTTTCATCATCATTCAACACTTTCACCATCACTGTCTTTTGCAGAGGTGCTCAGATACGACAGTTTAGACGTCCCTCCAAACTGCCAATATCCTAAACCCCTTCTTTAAAGTGCAGGCATTGTACTTCCCATGTCCAGGACTCAAGTCCGGCTAACCAGTTTCCCTGAATCCCTTCACAATATACAGTGGTACCCCGGTTTACGATATTTTTTCATTCCAGAATGCTGTTCAAGTGCCATTACCAAACGAATTTATCTCCTTAAGAAAAGTTGTAAAATAGACTAGTCCTTTTAGACCCCCAAAATTACACTTACAAAAGCATTTAAAAAAATAAACTTACATAAAAGGGTGAGTTTGGGGACCATCGTAAACCGGGGTACCACTGTACAGTGGTACCTCGGTTTACGATGGTCCCCAAAATCGCCCTTTAATGTAAGTTTATTTTTTTAAATGCTTTTGTAAGTGTATTTTTGGGGGTCTAAAAGGACTAGTCTATTTTACATTAATCCTTATGGGGATAAATTCGTTTGGTAATGGCACTTGAACAGCATTCTGGAATGAAAAAATATCGTAAACCGAGGTACCACTGTATTACCCTGCTCACACTCCAACAGCTCATCAGGTCCTAAAAACCATTTGTCTCCATTCACTCCTATCTAACACGTTCATGCACGCTTGCTGGAAGTCCAAGCCCCTCGCCCACAAAACCTTCTTTACTAACTCCCTCCCACCCCTACCCCGCCTTTCTTCCCCAACAGATTTATATGGTCTCCAAGTCATTCTAGTTTGTTCTATTCTTTCTAAATGACCAAACCATCTCAACAACCCCTCTTCAGCCCTCTGACTAATACTTTTAGTAACTCCCCACCTGCTAATTTCCACACTACGAATTCTCTGCATAATATTTACACCACACATTGCCCTTACACACGACATCTCCACTACCTCCAGTCGCCTCCTTGCTGCAGCATTTACAACCATGCTTCACACCCATATAAAAGTGTTGGTACCATTATACTCTTATACATTCCCATCTTTGCCTCCATGAATAACGTTGTCTCCACAGATACCTCAACGCACCATTCACGTTTTTTCCTTCATCATTTCTATGGTTAACCTCATCCTTCATAAACCCATTCGCTGACAAGTCAACTCCAAAATATCTGAAAACATTCACTTCTTCCATACTCCCTCTCTCTAATGTGATATCCAATTTTTCTTTATCTAAATGGTTTGATACCCTCATCACCTTACTCTTATCTATATTCACTTTCAACTTTTTACCTTTACACACCCTCCAAAACTCGTCCACTAACCTTTGCAACTTTTCTTTAGAACTCTTCAAAAGCACAGTATCATCAGCAAAAAGTAACTGTGTCAACTCCTATTTTGTATTTGATTTCCCCATAATTTAATCCCACCCCTCTCCCCAACACCCTAGCATTTACTTCTTTTACAACCCCATCTATAAATATGTTAAACAACCATGTCGACATTACCCATCTCTGTCTAAGACCTACTTTTACTGGGAAGTAATCTCCCTGGGGTGTTTGAATGTGCGTGGATGTAGTGCGGATGATAAGAAAGAGATGATTGCCGATGTTATGAATGAAAAGAAGTTGGATGTCCTGGCCCTAAGCGAAACAAAGCTGAAGGGGGTAGGCGAGTTTCAGTGGGGAGAAATAAATGGGATTAAGTCAGGAGTATCTGAGAGAGTTAGAGCTAAGGAAGGGGTAGCAATAATGTTGAAGGATCAGTTATGGAAGGAAAAGAGGGAATATGAATGTGTAAATTCAAGAATTATGTGGATTAAAATAAGGGTCGGATGCGAAAAGTGGGTCATAATAAGCGTGTATGCACCTGGAGAAGAGAGGAGTGTAGAGGAAAGAGAGAGATTTTGGGAGATGTTAAGCGAATGTATAGGAACTTTTGAACCAAATGAGAGAGTAATTGTGGTAGGGGACCTAAATGCTAAAGTGGGAGAAACATGCAGAGAGGGTGTAGTAGGTAAGTTTGGGGTGCCAGGTGTAAATGATAATGGGAGCCCTTTGATTGAACTTTGTATAGAGAGGGGTTTAGTTGTGGGTAATACATATTTTAAGAAAAAGAGGATAAATAAGTATACAAGATATGATGTAGGGCGTAATGACAGTAGTTTGTTGGACTATGTATTGGTAGATAAAAGACTGTTGAGTAGACTTCAGGATGTACATGTTTATAGAGGGGCCACAGATATATCAGATCACTTTTTAGTTATAGCTACAGTGGGAGTAAAAGGTAGATGGGATACAAGGAAAATAGAATCAGTAAGTAAGAGAGAGGTGAAGGTTTATAAACTAAAAGAGGAGGCAGTTAGGGTAAGATATAAACAACTATTGGAGGATAGATGGGCTAGTGAGAGTGTAGGCAATGGGGTCGAAGATGTATGGGGTAGATTTAAAAATGTAGTGTTAGAGTGTTCAGCAGAAGTTTGTGGTTACAGGCGAGTGGGTGCGGGAGGGAAGAGAAGCGATTGGTGGAATGATGATGTAAAGAGAGTAGTAAGGGAGAAAAAGTTAGCATATGAGAGGTTTTTACAAAGTAGAAGTGATGCAAGGAGGGAAGAGTATATGGAGAGAAAAAGAGAGGTTAAAAGAGTGGTGAAGCAATGTAAAAAGAGAGCAAATGAGAGAGTGGGTGAGATGATATCAGCAAATTTTGTTGAAAATAAGAAAAAGTTTTGGAATGAGATTAATAAGTTGAGGAAGCCTAGAGAACAAATGGATTTGACAGTTAAAAATAGGAGAGGAGAGTTATTAAATGGAGAGTTAGAGGTATCGGAAAGATGGAGAGAATATTTTGAGGAGTTGTTAAATGTTGATGAAGACAGGGAAGCTGTGATTTCGTGTGTAGGGCAAGGAGGAATAACATCTTGTAGGAGTGTGGAAGAGCCAGTTGTGGGTGTAGGGGAAGTTCGTGAGGCAGTGGGTAGAATGAAAGGGGTAAGGCAGCTGGGATTGATGGGATAAAGATAGAAATGTTAAAAGCAGGTGGGGATATAGTTTTGGAGTGGTTGGTGCTATTATTTAATAAATGTATGGAAGAGGGTAAGGTACCTAGGGATTGGCAGAGAGCATGTATTGTTCCTTTGTATAAAGGGAAAGGAGACAAAAGAGAGTGCAAAAATTATAGGGGAATAAGTCTGTTGAGTGTACCTGGTAAAGTGTATGGTAGAGTTATTATTGAAAGAATTAGGAGTAAGACAGAAAGCAGGATAGCAGATGAACAAGGGGCTTTAGGAAAGGTAGGGGTGTGTAGACCAAGTGTTTACAGTGAAACATATAGGTGAACAGTATTTGGATAAGGGTAAAGATGTTTTTGTGGCATTTATGGATTTGGAAAAGGCGTATGATAGGGTAGATAGGGGGGCAATGTGGCAGATGTTGCAGGTGTATGGAATAGGAGGAAGGTTACTGAAAGCAGTGAAGAGTTTTTATGAGGATAGTGAGGCTCAGGTTAGAGTGTGTAGGAGGGAAGGGGACTATTTCCCAGTAAAAGTGGGCCTTAGACAAGGATGTGTGATGTCACCGTGGTTGTTCAATATATTTATAGATGGGGTTGTAAGAGAAGTGAATGCGAGGTCTTGGCAAGAGGTGTGGGACTAAAAGATAAAGAAGCAAATACAAAGTGGGAGTTGTCACAGTTGCTTTTTGCTGATGACACTGTGCTTTTGGGAGATTCTGAAGAGAAGTTGCAGAGGTTGGTGGATGAATTTGGTAGGGTGTGTAAAAGAAGAAAATTGAAAGTGAATATAGGAAAGAGTAAGGTGATGAGGATAACAAAAAGAATAGGTGACGAAAGATTGGATATCAGATTGGAGGGAGAGAGTATGGAGGAGGTGAATGTATTCAGATATTTGGGAGTGGACATGTCAGCAGATGGGTCTATGAAGGATGAGGTGAATCATAGAATTGATGAGGGAAAAGGGTGAGTGGAGCACTTCGGAGTCTGTGGAGACAAAGAACTTTGTCCATGGAAGTAAAGAGGGAATGTATGAGAGTATAGTTATACCAACGCTCTTATATGGGTGTGAAGCATGGGTGATGAATGTTGCAACGAGGAGAAGGCTGGAGGCAGTGGAGATGTCGTGTCTGAGATCAATGTGTGGTGTGAATATAATGCAGAGAATTCGGAGTTTGGAAATTAGGAGGAGGTGCGGGATTACCAAAACGATTGTCCAGAGAGCTGAGGAGGGGTTGTTGAGGTGGTTTGGACATGTAGAGAGAATGGAACGAGACAGAGTGACTTCGAGAGTGTATAAATCTGTAGTGGAGGGAAGGCGGGGTAGGGGTCGGCCTAGGAAAGGTTGGATGGAGGGGTAAAGGAAGTTTTGTGTGCGAGGGGCTTGGACTTCCAGCAAGCATGTGTGAGCGTATTAGATAGGAGTGAATGGAGGCACATGGTTTTTAATACTTGACGTGCTGTTGGAGTGTGAGAAAAGTAACATTTATGAAGGGATTCAGGGAAACCGGCAGGCCGGACTTGAGTTCTGGAGATGGGAAGTACAGTGCCGGCACTCTGAAGGAGGGGTGTTAATGTTGCAGTTTTATAACTGTAGTGTAAAGCACCCCTCTGGCAAGACAGTGATGGAGTGAATGATGGTGAAAGTTTTTCTTTTTCGGGCCACCCTGCCTTGGTGGGAATCGGCCGATGTGTTAATAAAAAAAAAAAAAAATAATCTCCCTCTCTCCTACACACCCTAACCTGAGCCTCACTATCCTCATAAAAACTCTTTACAGCATTTAGTAACTTACTACCTATTCCATATACAGTGGTACCCCGACTTACGATATTTTTTCATTCCAGAATGCTGTTCAAGTGCCATTACCAAACGAATTTATCTCCATAAGAAATGATGTAAAATAGACTAGTCTGTTTAGACCCCCAAAATTACACTTACAAAAGCATTTAAAAAAATAAACTTACATAAAAGGGTGAGTTTGGGGACCATCGTAAGTTGGGGTACCACTGTACTTGCAACATCTACCACATTGCTCCCCTATCCACTCTATCCACAATGAATTATTCCTATTATTATAATTAGGAGGAAGCATTAAACCCATAGGGATTATGCAGCACTTGGGAAATGCAAGAAAGAGGAAGATACGTATATCCACTTCCTTGCATCAAGAGCACTTCACAGATATACCTACCTTGAAGGGCTCGAACTATAAAAATAAAACTCCTCATCACTAAAGCAGTTTTTCCTGGTTCACCCTTTTCACAAATATAAATTTGAATGATACTTAAAGAAATACAGCTCAGTTCATCACATGAGTTGGGCTCAGTGTGACTTTACTGTCATTTTTTTTTAGCATGATTTGTTCATCAAATACATTCATTTTTTATGATTGATATTTAGGTGCATGTGTGATATGTTTATATTTCTTTGGTGCAAATCGATCATGAAACAGACTTTTTTTATGACAACCATTTTCATTTTCAATGGTGCAAGACTTCTAAATTGAAAACCAATCATAGGATTTCATTCAAAATGTGTTCACTAACTCTTCCATGCCCAATCTATTTTCTTTCTGTAGTCTTTCTGATAAGAAAAAAAATTGAAGACAATTAGAATTATATTTAAAGCAATACACTACTGTAAATCTAACATGCTGAAAAAATAAGCAAAATTCCAAAAATTCAATATTGGGCTATTTTGGAAATCTGGCGCACCCTCCATCAGAACTGGATAATCGATAATTTATAGTATAAGCAAGAAATTAAAAAATAAACTTAGTAGAATGGTAGATTTTGCCAGGCAATAGGAGAAATATTATTACCAAATACATACTGGTATTAACCCTTTCACTATCAGTGCTGTAGTACTACACCATGAGCTCAGCTCACTCAGATACGCTGTCAGTGGTAAATTTGGGCATAGATATGAGAGAATGGGTCTATGCAGTAAGTGTGCACCATATAAAAAAAATCCTGCAGCACACAGTGCATAATGAGAAAAAACTGTGACAGTGTTTTTGGTTTAAAACAGCAACTTTGTGGTGTATTTTCATATGGTTTTTATGGTTGTATTCTTGTTTTTTTGGTCTCATTTGATGGAATGGAAGATATATTACAGAAAGAGAGATGATTTTGATTGGTTTCAGGACCGAAAATAGCTTGAAATTGAGCTCAAATTAGCAGAAATGTTTGATTTTTGCTGATATTCAAGCTTAACCCTTTGACTGTTTCGGTCGTATATATACATCTTACGAGCCACTGTTTCGGACGTATATATACTCACAAATTCTAGTGGCTTCAAATCAAGCGGGAGAAAGCTGGTAGGCCCACATATGAGAGAATGGGTCTGTGTGGTCAGTGTGCGCTGTATAAAAAAAAAATCCTGCAGCACGAAGTGCATAATGAGAGAAAAAAAACTTCGACCGTGTTTTTTTAATTAAAATGCCGTCTTTGAGGTCTATTTTCGTATAGTATTTATGGTTATATTCTCTTTTTTATGGTCTCATTTGATAGAATGGAAAACATACTACAGAAATATAGATGATTTTGATTAGTTTCATGATGAAAATGACCTTGAAATTGAGCTCAAAGTAGGGGAAATGTTCGATTTTTGCAAATGTTCAAGAGTAAACAAATCACGCCACGCGTCCAATAAACATCAATTGGCGAGTCTAATATTCTTTCACAAGTGCACTGATATTATTTATACCATTTTTACAATAATGCAATAGTCTGCATAACGGTAAATCTTCTATTTTTTGTGCGAATAAAAAATCAAAATAGAAAGCAAGAGTAATATAAGAGGGGCCTAAAGACGTGACTAATGAACAGATAACATCTTATTTTAGTGCCAGGAATGTCTGCATTGTCTATTCTGGACCCTATTTTGAAATTGACAACTTTTTTATTTTGCATGAAATTTGCCAAAATGCCAATTTCTGACCACTTTATTGGGTAGTTGAAATCGGTAAATTGGTTTCTTGCACTCAATCGATAGAACAAATGGAGTTCTAAAGACAATGCTACGAGTTTGGTTGACTGGAACAATGGAATTGGCTGAAAATAGGGCTCAAAGTCGGCGAAATTGCCGATGCGTATATATCGCCGCGTTCACTAACTTCGCGAGAGCGTAATTCCGTACGTTTTCCATCAAATTTCATAATTTTGGTGTCATTACCATCGGGAAAAGATTCTCTATCATTTCATAAGAATTTTTTTTTTTTTTTAAATTTTGCAACAACAGAAGAGCACTCAGGATTAGGGGTTGCGACAGTCAAAGGGTTAAACAAATCACATCATTTGTCCAATACACGTCCAACCAGTGGGTCTAATATGCATTTATGAAGGCGCTGATATTATTTATACAATTAAATTATTACAATAACGTATAGCAGTAAATCTTTTTTTTTTGTGTGAGTAAAAATTCTTTGTGTGAATAAAAATCAAAATGAAAATTCATATGTAAAACCTGGGAACATAACTAATGAACAGAGGAAATGTTATTTTAGTGCCAGAAATGCCTGCACTGTTTATTCTTAACCCTATTTTGAAAGTGGAATATTTTGAAATTTGTGTAAAATTGGTCAAATTACGAATTTCTGATCACTTTATTGGGTAGCTGAAATAGTTGACTGAGTGGTTTCTTGTGCTCATTTGATATAATGGAAGACATACAGTGGACCCCCGGCTAACGAAAAAACTTCATCCCAGAAGCCTGCTCAAGTGCCATTACCGAACGAATTTACTTCCTTAAGAAATAATGTCACGTAGGTTAGTCTATTTCAGACCCCCAAAAATACACTTCCACAAGCATTTACAATATTATACTTACATAATTGTACGATTTCCGGGGTGTTCGTTAGCTGGGGGTCCACTGTACTAGCGAAATAGCTAAGAATTTGGTCTACTGGAACAATGTAATTGGCCTAAAATAGGGCTCAAAGAGGGCAAAATCGCCAATGCATAAACATCATTGACACAGCAAAATTCGTGAAAGCATAATTTTGTCAAATTTCCATCAAATTTCGTACTTTTTGTTTTATTACTGTCAGAAAAAAAACTGTTATTTCATAAAAAAAAATAACAAAAACGTTTTTGGAAAATTCTTGGATGCTCTGGATAAGTTTTAGACTGGGGGTCTGGACAATGAAAGGGTTAATGAAGAATATCTTCTATTCTAAAATCTAGCACTTCGAACATGCTACCCTCTTCTTTATTCCTGTACAATGGAACCTTGGTTTTCGTATGCCCTAGTTTGTATGCAAAACTATAGTTATTCTCTATAAAATGTATTTTTTTTTAATATTTTTGGGTGTCTGGAACAGATTAATTGAATTTACATTATTTCTTATTGGAAATATTAACAAAAAATACATTTTATAGAGAATAACTATAGTTTTACATACAAACTAGGGCATATGAAAACCAAGGCTCCACTTACTAATAAATTTTTTTTACTATGCATTACTAAAAATAACATTCATCCTATACACATCTGTTTATAATTAACTTTTGAAAATCATTAGATATACATGTAATACCTGTGAGTGGTTTCTGAGGTGTCCTTCAAGTGTGGTATGATTTTCGTTAATCACTGAGGTTCTTCCACTTTCCTCAGATGAGTCCCTTGCACACATGACTGAGGTTGCAGACTTGGGTCTAGTTACTTTCTTATCAATCAAAAGTAAAGATAATTTGTCACTGGCATGACTGGTTGATTGGTCAGATTTGGATGAGGAATGTGTAGCTGAAGTTTGTTTTGACTTTACATTCTTGTGGTTATCATAGTCATCTATATTACCAGTTTTAATTACTTTCGTTTTAATGGGAGTTTCTCCATTATATGACCTAGATGAGCTAGTTGACTGTGAGTGTGAACAATGTTTCTCGAACCCACAGCTTCCAGCTGCAGCATTATGGTAAATGTCACTTTGAACTTGCTCTGCTGACTCATATTCGTGAGTGTGTAGGGATGAGTCTATAGATTCCTGGTGAAGCTTTGTTTCTTCACTCTCTTGTGAATATGTCTGTTGCTGCTCAGTCAGAAGAGATGCATGTGATTGTGACCTCGGTGCTGGTATTGGGCGTTTCAGCTTTGATGGTTGTTCCAAACTACTTCGTCTTCTGCTCATGTCAGAAGATGTCTGGTAATCAGCAGATTTCCACTGATTTTCCTTGTCACCAACTCTCCTAGGATTTACTGGATTTTTTGACTCAATTATTTTGGATGCCTGTAATGATAAAATTTTAATTTATTGCAACTTATTTTTTCTAACATGCTGGCTGTCTCCTACTGAGGCAGGGTGACCCTAAAAAAGAAACATTTTCATCATCATCCACACTGTCACTGTCTTGCCAGAGGAGTGCAGATATGACAGTTTAGATGTCACTCTAAACAGCAACAAAGTGGGAGTTATCACAGTTACTCTTTGCTGATGACACAGCTCTCTTGGGGGATTGTGAAGACAAGTTGCAAAGGTTGTGGGATGAATTTAGGAGAGTATGTGAAAGAAGGAAACTAAAAGTGAATACAGAAAAAAGCAAGGCAATGAGGGTAATAAAAAAGAGTCTAGACAATGATAGACTGAATATCAGATGGGAGGGGGAAATATGGATGCAGCAAATGCATTTAGATTTTCGTAAGTAGAAAAGACAGTGTAGATGGGTCTGTGAAAGATAAGGTGAACCATACACTAGATGAGCCTTAAATGGCAAGTGGTGCATTGAGAAATTTGTGGAAAGCTAATCTATGGGGGCAAAGAAAAAAGGAAATGTATCAGAGTACAGTAGTACCAACACTATACAGTGGTCCCCCGAGTAACGAACACCCCGGAAATCGTACAATTATGTAAGTATAATATTGTAAGTGCTTGTGGAAGTGTACTTTTGGGGGTCTGAAATAGACTAACCTAAGTGACATTATTTCTTAAGGGAGTAAATTCGTTCGGTAATGGCACTTGAGCAGGCCTCTGGGATGAAGTTTTTTCATTACTCGGGGGACCACTGTACTCTGGTACATTTTAAATATTGCTGTGAGAAGGAGGCTCGAGGCAGTAGAGCTGTCTGTCATGTTTGAGCAATGCATGGTGTGAATATCATGCAGAGAATTCTGAGTACAGTGGACCCCCGGATTTCGTACTTAATCCGTTCCAGAAGGTCGTTCTAAATCCGAAAACTGAAGTAATATTTCCCATAAGAAATAATGTAAATACAATTAATCCGTTAAAGACACCCAAAAATATTATCAAAAAATACATTTTTTAAAGAATAACTATAGTTTTACATACAGAAAACAATGAGAAATAAATATAAAGCACTAATTTTAATGATAAATGAACATTACAAAACTTAATTGAAGACTCTTGTTAGCGTATTGAAGAAGGCGAGGAGGGGAGAGGGAGTTGAGGTTATTGTTTGGAAGGGGAATCCCCCTCCATAAGGACTTCAGGTTTCACAGCCCTCTCTGGGGTTACTTCCCTTCTTTGTCTTTTACTGGCACTGGACCCGTGTTGCACTAAAAATCTGTCCAGAGAGCTCTGTTTCTCGCATCTTTTTAAGATTTGCCTAAAATGGGACAATATATTGTCACTGAACATATTGCAAATACAGCTTGTATCAGCTTGGTCAGGGTGATATTTTTCAATAAGCTCAGCTAAACGTATGCCACTTTTGTATTTTTCTACAATTTCTTTCTTGAATTCTATCGTGTTTCTCACCTTCTTTACCAAAGGGCTGGCACTAGGAACTTTCTTTTGGCCCATGGTGGCTTATTTCGCAGTCGCAATCAATAAACAAGCACAAAAATTGCGAAATGTTTCTTATGAATGCTCACTCAACCAGTGATAGAGCCAGATTGAGACACATACGTATGAGAGTGGCGGCGTCCCAGAGGGCGGGTGGACGCATCTGATATGTACGATTTCCAGATGGAGGTACGAAATCTGGACCAAAATTTCGCCCAAAGTGTTCTAAATCTGAATTGTACTATATTCGGACCATACAAAAACCAGGGGTGGGATCACCATGGATATAATTCAGATGGCTGAGGAGGGGTTGTTGAGGTGTTTTGGGTATGTAGAGAGGATGGAGAGGAATAGGGCGACAAAAGAATGTATAAATCTGAGGTGGAAGGTAGAAAAGGTAATGGTTGGAGGGAGGGGGTAAAAGAGGCTTTGAGTTTTAGGGGCTTGAGCATCCAGCAGGTTTCTGTGAGCATGTTAGATAGGGGTGAACGGAGGCAAGTGGTTTTTAATGGACGTGCTGTTGGAGTGTAAAAAGGTAACTTCTATGAAGATATTCAGGGGAAAACAGGCTACCTGGACATGGGTTCTGGAGTTGGCAAAGGCAGTGACTGCACTCTGAGGAAAGGGTGAAAATGTTGCAGTCAGAGGTCAATATGAATTGTGATGTCAGCACACTTCTGGAAAGACAGGGTTTGAAGGAATGATGGTGAATGTGTTTTCTTCTTTGAGAAGGGGCTAAAAGTAACTTTGAGTTTTAGGAGATAGAGCATTCAGCAGGTTTGTGTGAATATGTTAGACAGAGGTAAATGGAGACAAATGGCTTTTAATGGATGTGCTGTTGAATTTGAGCAAGGTAAATTAGATTATTAGCTAATTACTGTGCTGCAGATCAAAACACCCCATAACAGACTCAGTGAGCGACCAAATATCACTATTTGCAACATTATCTACTGTATCAATTAAATTTAAAATTTTAGTGGAGTAAACAGTCATACTGGGTTTCTTTGCAGAATTATCTTGGAGTAAATACATTCATATTAGGTATGTATACTGAGGAATCACAAACATCTAAGGAAGAAGCCAGGTAACATTAAGCGAGAGAGTGGAGATGGAGGAACTATGAGTGAGAAGGATTTGGTTTGAGAAGTATTTGCCTAGCAACAGCCAGTAGGCCTGCTGCAGTCCTCTTCTGTTCTTTGGGTGGCTCGTGGCCTGGTAGACAAAGCTCTCGCTTCACACATAGAGGGGTTCGGGTTTGATTTCTAGCAAGAGTGGAAACATTGGGCATGTTTCCTTACATCTGTTGTCCATGTTCATCCATCAATAAAATGGGTACCTGGGTGTTAGTCAACTGGTGTGGGTCGCATCCTGGGACAAAACTGACCTAATTTGCCAGAAATGCTCTGCATAACTTTTTATATAGTAGTATGTCATTGATGTCAGTTAGGTCTGTATACTTTGTACATGTACTTTGTAGAAATAAAGATATTATTATTATTATTCTCATGTTCTAAGTGGGTATCTTGTGATGGCCATCTCCAATATATCAACATCCTGTTTGCCAAAAGTTTGGATGTGCTGAAACTACTCAGCTTATGTGAGATGGTGTTAGTGACAGCAATTAAGGCAGCCTTTATGCATAATGATTGTAGCATTGCCTTTGTCCTAAACAGAGATGTTTTTGGACACCTCATGAAATGGAATGAGGCCAAGCTAGTCACTCATGAAAATGATTTATGCACACAAAAATGAATGGGAGAGACCTTAATAGCTATCACTATCACCATCCCACTGAAGAAGAGCAGTTTCAGCATATGCAACCTCTTGGAGAACAGGATGTTACCCATACTGGAGACAACCATCACATGATACTCACTCAGAACAAATTAACAGCAGGCCTACTTGCCCATGAAAAGCAGACACCTCTCAAATCAAACCATTCTTACTCATAGTTCTACAACTGCCAATACCTACTCCACCCTCTTACTTTGTCACCTGGCTCCCACCACTAGAAGTTCTCCTTTCTTAGTTGTCTCTGTATTAGGATTGAAGAAACCACTTGAGGTGAAATGTTTCCTTTAATTAAAGTCCTGAACTGCATATAGCCATCTTTATCCACATATATGGCTAATGCTAACATTATCTATGTCATTGACATAATTATTAAAACTTTTAAACTATTAGTGTACAGTTTAAAAAATTAATTGACTGTCTGTGTCTGTCTGTATGTATGTATGGACTAAGGGTAATAGGAAAAAGAATTATGTCATCCACCTTGGGAACAAAATCCTGATAATGCTGCGATGCTGCTAGGACCCCAACAGTTCGCAGATGCTGGGCGATAACCTCCTCACAAGGGCGTTGCAAATTAAACCAATAACTCATTGTACCAACCACCTGTTCATACCAAAGATTTCATTAATATTATATGTCTTCATACTTCATAGATGTATACTTGACTGCAATAAAAGCTAGTGTTAAGCCCCAAAATTAATGTTCAAAATATCTGATAAATTCTACATGCTGACCTGTATATCCCTTACTTGAATTTTTCCCTGCCTGCTCAAAAATAAAGACAGGCAAGAGTAAATCAGTGCTTCGTTGTCAAGTAAATTTTTGCTTCACATCAATACACCTATGCTATACTATTAACTATTTCAATTTTTGAATTCTGGGGGCCTTTTAATCTGACATAGCTTAAGGCCTCAAGAAAGCAAAATCCAGCCTGGAATGTATGACACAAGTTTGCTCACAAACTGAGTCACTGTCTGGTCTATAGCCTCTGGAGTGCTATCAAAGCAAGATAATGACCCCAATAAGCTTTAATGTGTAATTTATATACAAAAGAGAGCATTGATATCACAAACACAGGAAATTATTGGTAGAAATGGGGTCATCACATAAAAGCAAATTAGCATATGGTTAACTAGCATAAAGCAAGGGATTACTTTACTTACAAAAGAAAAAATTCCCATGTGTCCAAAAAAGTTTAGTGATTTACAAATGATTAACAGGAATGTTATGGTATTGTACCTCTCCTGGTTGTAAGTGGAGCCCAACAGGCAGGTGCTGCACCTCTGCATCATCAAAGGCCACCAAGACTTGAACAGTGCCATGAAGGGTGTTGCGTGGGTGATCTAAAACCTCACTGAAGCTCAAATAACATTCACCAACTTTAGCTGGATGACCCGAATCCAGAAGAATATACACAGAAACTGTAAGAAAAATGTTTCATGCACAAGTACTCAACTTTAGCTGGCTGACCTGAACATAGAAGAATATACAAAGAAATTGCACAAGTACTAAACGAAATGCTTAAAATACAATGGATTAAATTTACAAAGCCTTAATAACAATACATTACTTATTGAGGAAGAACAGCTGCAGTGCACCTTATAAAATATATAAATCACTAGAAACAATAATACAATATTGAGAAACTTCTCAAACTTGGGCATCTATTAAATTATAATTGTTTTCCTACTGGGAGGGGCATCCAATACTTCAAAGTTAAATGAAAACATAAAAAAAACTGGATTTGAAACTTGAGGTGAACAAGTTACATTGATGACATGTTTTTGCAAAGGCCAAGTTTGGAAAAAAATCACTATTATGCTAATCACAGCATATGTATGTGGCACCTTAACACTTACGTATATTTACTGTGATTACCAGCATGATTAGACCAAAAGACAGTCTTCCCACTTTCAAAAATACATTACTAATTTGTTTTCATCAAATCGGCCATATCCCACTGAGGCAGGGTGACCTAAAAAGAAAAACAAAAGTTTCTCTTTTTAACTTTAGCAATGTATACAGGAGAAGGGGTTACTAGCCCCTTGCTCCTGGCATGTTAGTTGCCTCTTACGACACACATGGCGTACGGAGGACGAATTCTGTTCCACTTTCCCATGGAGATAAGAGAAAATAAACAAAAACTAGTAAGAAAACAGAAGAAAACACAGAGGGGTGTGTATATACAGTGGTACCCCAAGTTTCATACTTTATTCGTTCCAGAAGGCTGTTCGAGTGCCGTTACCGAACGAATTTGTTCCCATAAGGAATAATGTAAATTAGATTAGTCTGTTTCAGACCCCAAAAAATACACTTACAAAAGCACTTACAATAATACACTTACATAATTGTTCGAGTTGGGAGTAGCATGAAACTCGGGGTACCACTGTATTTGCTTGTATATGCAAGTACTCACCTAGTTGTGGTTGCAGGGGTCGAGTCATAGCTCCTGGCCCTGCCTCTTCACTGGCCACTACTGGGTCACTCTACCTGCGCCATGAGCTTTATCATACCTCTTCTTAAAGCTATGAATGGAACCTGCCTCCACTACATCGCTTCCCAAACTATTCCACTTCCCGACCACTCTGTGACTGAAGAAATACTTCCTAACATCCCTGTGATTTTTTTTTATTTAATAAGGCTGTAAAGAGTTTTTATGAGGATAGTGAGGCTCAGGTTAGGGTGTGTAGGAGAGAGGGAGATTACTTCCCGGTAAAAGTAGGTCTTAGACAGGGATGTGTAATGTCACCATGGTTGTTTAATATATTTATAGATGGGGTTGTAAAAGAAGTAAATGCTAGGGTGTTGGGGAATTAAATTATGGGGAATTAAATGCAAAATAGGAGTTGACACAGTTACTTTTTGCTGATGATACTGTGCTTATGGGAGATTCTAAAGAAAAGTTGCAAAGGTTAGTGGATGAGTTTGGGAGGGTGTGTAAAGGTAGAAAGTTGAAAGTGAACATAGATAAGAGTAAGGTGATGAGGGTATCAAATGATTTAAATAAATAAAAATTGGATATCACATTGGAGAGAGGGAGGTGGTTTGGTCATTTAGAGAGAATGGATCAAAGTAGAATGACTTGGAGAGCGTATAAATCTGTAGGGGAAGGAAGGCGGGTAGGGTTGTCCTCAAAAGGTTGGAGGGAGGGGTAAAGGAGGTTTTGTGGGTGAGGGCTTGGACTTCCAGCAAGCAGTGTGAGCGTGTTAGATAGGAGTGAATGGAGACGAATGGTTTTGGGACCTGACGAGCTGTTGGAGTGTGAGCAGGGTAACATTTTGTGAAGGGATTCAGGGAAACCAGTTAATTGATTTAGTTGGACTTGAGTCTGGACTTGAGGGGTCTGGGATAGTAACAGCTGGGAGGGACTTATTCTCAGCTGTCGTATCTGAGCTCCTCTGCAAAGACAGTGATTATGTATGAGTGTGGTGAAAGTGTTGAATGATGATGAAAGTATTTTCTTTTTGGGGATTTTCTTTCTTTTTGGGTCACCCTGCCTCGGTGGGAGACGGCCGACTTGTTGAAAAAAAAAATATTATTATTATTATGTGTGAATGATGGTGAAAGTATTTCTTTCTTTTTTGTGTCACCCTGTCTTGGTAGGAAATGGCCAGCATGTTGAAAAAACAAAAAACAAAAATCCCTGTGATTCATCTGAGTCTTCAACTTCCAACTGTGTCCCCTTGTTGCTGTGTCCCATCTCTGGAACATTCTGTCTCTGTCCACCTTGTCAATTCCTCTCAGTATTTTATAAGTCGCTATCATGTCCTCCCTATCTCTCCTGTCCTCCAGTGTCGTCAGGTCGATTTCCCTTAACCTCTCCTCATAGGGACTAGTCTTGTTGCAAACCTTTG
This sequence comes from Cherax destructor, assembly GCA_009830355.1. NCBI lineage: Eukaryota > Metazoa > Arthropoda > Malacostraca > Decapoda > Parastacidae > Cherax > Cherax destructor. The sequence goes on from WNWK01008084.1 coordinate 55,975, forward strand.
TACTTTCTCTAGCTTCTTTACGTGCTTGGCTAGGTGTGGGTTCCAAACTGGTGCTGCATACTCCAATATGGGCCTAACGTAAACAGTGTACAGGGTCCTGAATGATTCCTTATTAAGATGTCAGAATGCTGTTCTTAGGTTTGCTAGGTCCCCGTATGCTACAGCACAGCAGTTATTTGGTTGATGTGCGCCTCAGGAGATGTGCCTGGTGTTATACTCACCCCAAGATCTTTTTTCTTGATTGAGGTTTGTAGTCTCTGGCCCCCTAGACTGTACTCTGTCTGAGGTCTTCTTTGCCCTTTCCCAATCTTCATGACTTTGCACTTGGTGGGGTTGAACTCCAGGAGCCAATTGCTGGACCAGGCTTGCAGCCTATCCAGATCCCTTTGTAGTTTTGCCTGGTCCTCGTCCGATTGAATTCTTCTCATCAACTTCATATCATCTGCAAACAGGGACACTTTGGAGTCTATTCCTTCCATCATGTCGTTCACAAATACCAGAAACAGCACCGGTCCTAGGACTGACCCCTGTGGAACCCCACTCGTCACTGGCGCCCACTCTGACACCTCACCACATACCATGACTCGCTGCTGTCTTCCTGACAGGTATTCCCTGATCCATTGGAGTGCCTTCCCTGTTATCCCTGCCTGGTCCTCCAGCTTTTGCACTAATCTCTTGTGTGGTACTGTGTCAAACGCCTTCTTACAGTCCAAGAAAATGCAATCTACCCACCCCTCTCTCTCTCTTGTCTTACTGCTGTCACCCTGTCATAGAACTCAAGTAGATTTGTGACACAGGATTTCCCGTCCCTGAAACCGTGTTGGCCGTCGTTGATAAGCTCCTTCCTTTCTAGGTGCTCCACCACTCTTCTCCTGATAATCTTCTCCATGACTTTGCATACTATACATGTCAGTGACACTGGTCTGTAGTTTAGTGCTTCATGTCTGTCTCCTTTTTTAAAAATTGGGACTACATTCGCTGTCTTCCATACCTCAGGTAATCTCCCTGTTTCGATAGATGTGTAGTGACCTAAGTGTGACCTAAGTGTAAATAGAAGTAGCAAGACATACCTGAAATCTTGCATGTTTATGAGACAGAAAAAACCCCAGCAATTCTACCATCATGTAAAACAATTACAGGTTTCCGTTTTGCACTCACTTGGCAGAACGGTAGTACCTCCCTGGGCAGTTGCTGTCTACCAACCTCCACCTAGAATTACTAACTTATGTATCAAAAATTGTATGATTACAAATTTTTACTACCATTATAAACTCTTTTAATTTTATAACATACAATCATAAAATTTTATTTCTAACTCTCTTGATTCATCTATACTTCAAAAGATCAAAGCATATTTCCATTTCTCTGAAACAATTTGAAGGTTTAGAGCCTTATTAAAATTTGGTGTTATGATTTTCAAGTGCCTTTCACTAATATTTTGATGAAATCATTGTAATTATTACTACTATATGAACCTTTTTTTAACACACTAGCTGTCTCTCACCAAGGTTGTGTGATCCAACAATGGAAATACATTCAGACGTTCACAAGTATCATAATTTAAATGCTCTCCTTCAAAGTGTAGGCACTGTATACTTTCATTTCCAAAAATCAGATCCAGCTAACTGGCTTCTCTGAATCCCTTCACAAATGTTACCTTGTTTACATTTCAACAGCATGTTAAACCATGCAAACCACTCTTAAACTAACATTCACACACAAGCCTGGATACTCAAGCCCCTAGTACACAAAACCTCCTTTACCTTTCTTCAACCCTTCCTGACACAACCCTTACCCCTCCAGCCTTCCAACACAGATTTATGCACCCTCTTGTTCATCCTACTCAACTCAATCCTTTCTAAATGCTCAACCACCTCAACAACTCTTCTGCCTTTTGAAACATACTTTTAGTAACCCACATCACCTTAGGAAGGAATAAAAAGGCACAATACTGTGGCTGGAACAACACACAAATAACCCCGCACATACAAGATTGAAACTTACAATGATGCTTCAGTTCGACCTGGACCATTGACTAACATGAAGGAAAGGGAGCCAGAATATATAAGAGAGGGAGGTGGGAGATGAAAGGCATAGAACAGAAGGTCAGAGTGTTAGAGAAGAAATCACCTAATTTTAATCCTCTGAATTCTTTGTGTAATATTCAAACTGAACATTGGTCTCGAAGATGACATTTCCACTGCCTCCAGTCTCCTCCTCTTTGTTGCAATGTTTAACCCTTAAACTGTCCAAACGTAGATCTACATTTATTTTTCCTGCCTCCAAATTTGGCATGATTGGCCTGAGATGCTAAATTTGGAGGCAGGAAAAATAAATGTAGATCTACGTTTGGAATATTAGAGGTACAAACATAGATCTACTTTTGCACAGTTTAAGGGTTAAACATTGCAACAAAGAGGAGGAGACTGGAGGCAGTGGAAATGTCATCTTCGAGAGCACTGTTCGGTTTGAATATTACACAAAGAATTCAGAGGATTAAAATTAGGTGATTTCTTCTCTAACACTCTGTCCTTCTGTTCTACCTCTTTCATCTTCCACCTCCCTCTCTTATATATTCTAGCTCCCTTTCCTTCATGTTAATCTCTATCTCTGTCTCTCTCTCACATGTACACATAGTACAGTTATTATACATAGTGTAAATTACCTAGGATAATGCAAAAATTCCAGGCAATGTGCTATACAGTGCTTGTAGATATAAGACATAATAAGCATGACTGGCAAGTAATATACATTGTCACTCCATCAGGAATCAGACGTGACGAGGCATCATGTGTAATACCTGTTGGTTTACGATCCGCTCTCTGAGACTGAGAGACAAGCAGACGGAAAGATACACACACAGGCAGACAGAAAGACACGCACACAGGGAGACAGAAAGACTGAGACACACAGGCAGACAGAAAGACAGCCACACACAGGCAGACAGAAAGACAGACACACACAGGCAGACAGAAAGACCGAGACACACATTCAGACAGAAAGACCGAGATACACAGAGGCAGACAGAAAGACAGAGACACACAGGCAGACAAAAAGACAGAGGCACACAGGCAGACAGAAAGACAGACAGAAAGACAGATAAGCAGATAGATAGACAGACAGACAAACATGTTTATGTGTAACAGTGAAAACAAACAAAGCCAGGGGTTCCCTGAAGCAATGCACGATCATCAAGTGTCAGACCACTGCTGCACTGTCAGCAGTTTAGTGACACTCAGTCTTACACCATGCTTCAAATAGTTTCATATATACTCCAGTGTGTCTAAAACATTGCTGGGACCTATAAATACTTTGTATATATTTCTAGACAATAGTAAATGACCAAGGCAGGTGAAAATGTTCACTCGTCAGTGTGTTTGTGACTACAGTGGACCTCCGAGTAATGAGCAAAATTCATTCCAGAAGCCTGCTCAAGTGCCATTACCGAACGAATTTACTCCCTAAAGAAATAATGTCAAGTAGGTTAGTCCATTTCAGACCCCCAAAAATACACTTACAAAAGCACTTACAATATTATACTTACATAATTGTACGATTTCCGGGGTGCTCATTACTCGGGGTCCACTGTATTTGAGTACAATTTCAGTACCTAATATTAGTGTCAGAACAAAGATTGGCTATGAAATTACAAGAGCTACTATAAATTGTAATTATCAGAACATAAAAATTATACAAAATATAAAAATGAGAAAAAAAAAAAGATATATCAGCAACACTTCTGCAAGTGGCAGGACTCCATGTTGCCGTCATGTGAGCATCCAGTGCCAACTTCGTACGCTTATATCTCGGCAAGTACTGACCCTAAATTTTTTTTTTATCCTATAACATGTAGAAAAATGCACTCTTCATTTAAATTTTTTTTTTCAAAATATTCGGAGTACTGGGTGAGAGAACGTAGAGCTACGTTTGGACAGTTTAAGGGTTAAAGACTTTGCCTCACCCATATAAAAATGTTGGTATCACTATACTTTGGTATATTTCCTTTTTGGCCTCTAGAGATAAACT
>WNWK01008084.1:65000-87642 GCA_009830355.1 Cherax destructor
CTGACAAATACTTTTAGTAACTCCACACCTTCTCCTAATTTCCACATTCCGAATTTTCTGCATAATATTTACACCACACATTGCCCTTAGACAAGACATCTCCACTGCCTCCAGCCTCCTCCTCGCTGCAGCATTTGCAACCCATGCTTCACACCCATATAAGAGTGTTGGTACCACTATCTTTCGTACATTCCCTTCTTTGCCTCCATGGATAACGTTTTTGTCTCCACAGATACCTCAATGCACCACTCACCTTTTTTCCTTCATCAATTCTATGGTTAACCTCATCCTTCATAAACCCATCCGCTGACACGTCAACTCCCAAATATCTGAAAAAATTTACTTCTTCCATAATCCCTCTCTCCAATGTGATATCCAATTTTTCTTTATTTAAATCATTTGATACCCTCATCACCTTACTCTTATCTATGTTCACTTTTAACTTTCTACCTTTACACACTCTCCCAAACTTGTCCAGTAACCTTTGCAACTTTTCTTTAGAATCTCCCATAAGCACAGTATCATCAGCAAAAAGTAACTGTGTCAACTCCCATTTTGCATTTAATTCTCCATAATTTAATCCCACCCCTCTCCCCAACACCCTAGCATTTACTTCTTTTACAACCCCATCTATAAATATATTAAACAACCATGGTGACATTACACATCCCTGTCTAAGACCTACTTTTACCGGGAAGTAATCTCCCTCTCTCCTACACACCCTAACCTGAGCCTCACTATCCTCATAAAAACTCTTTACAGCCTTCAGTAACTTACTACCTATTCCATACACTTGCAACATTTGCCAGATTTACTATACCACAACTAAATAAAAAATGCAAAGATAGACTAAATGCTCTTAAAGCTGTTGCTGGCTACAACCCCAACTATGGTGCTAATGTGAGAATCGCGAGAATGATGTACATAGCCTATATTAGGTCCTTAATTGATTATGCTGCTCCCATGTTGATATTAGCTCGAGAAAGTTCTCTCCGACCCTTGGAGTTAATGCAAAATGAAGCTCTCAGAATTATTCTTGGCTGTCCCAAATCTACAAAGGTTCTTAATATGAGGAAGGAGCTTGGTATTACTAGTATCAGTGATAGGATTGTTGAGATTAACACTGTACTTGGTATTAGAATGTTAAGAAATGAACCAGACACTGTCACAATGAATCTTACTAAATGTCTAGAAGTAAATACTCACAGATCTAAATGGATTGTGAAAACATGCAATTACATTAAATTTTACAACCTGCATGAATTGTATCACTGTAGGCAACAAGAGCATTTCTTCCCTCCATGGAAGATGTGTTCATCTAATATCACATACCTGCAAGTCCCTCCCAAGAAGCTCATTGCTAGTAATCCCTTCCTTAAATCACTTGTTAAAGCAACTGCTCAAGAAGAAATTTCTCGCCTAGCTGGTAGTAATAAGTTATCAAGTTATATACACTGATGGATCTAAACAGGAGTCTTTTGGGAGGGCTGCATCTGCTCTGGTTGCCACCTCCCTAGTTAAGAACAATAATAATTTTTTTGAACTAGGCATAAGAATTAACAACTGGGCGTCTACACTGCAAACTGAATTGTTTGCAATCCTAATGGCACTAAAGCTAACTTATGACACTGAGCTTGACGCTATCATCATTACTGATTCTATGTCATCATTGAAGGCTCTTGACTCATATAATGACTCTAACAGCATGCTCATTGGAGAAGCCAGGTATAGATACTCAAAAATCCGGGACAAAGGAATTAATGTACAATTGCTATGGATTCCATCACACATTGGATTACTCCTTCATGATCAAGTTGATATGTTAGCCAAGAAGAGCACCCATAAGGAGAATGTAGAATATAACTTTGGTATATCTGTGTCTAGCATTAGGAATAATATTAGGAGAGAAATAAATAATGAAAATGATAGCTATAGTAATGCAGTTAGAAGCCTGAGTAGATCTATAACCCACTATGATAACATGAACGTAGATAAGTATGTTTATGGAGCAACTTGCAATGTGAACAGACTGACTGATGTTGTAGTGGCCAGGCTTAGGCTTGGCTACAAGTACTTCTGGCAGTTTGGGAGATACACAGATGATGATCAAACTAAATGCAAATTATGTAATCAGGCATATGGTCACTGTCTTGAACACTATGTGCTGAATTGTCCACTTATTGAGGAATATAGAGATAGACAGTATAATAACCTATGTGACATGTCAAGATATCTTATTAGTGAAGGTATGATACCACTTATACTAAGCAAATTTCCTAAATTTGCTTGTAACAGATAAGTGAACTGTAGATATAAATCCAAATTAATTTCCATGAACATGCCTATCTGTGCTCATGATAATGCGAGCACAGATGGGCATGTTTGTGGAGCAACTTGCAATGTGAACAGACTGACTGATGTTGTAGTGGCCAGGCTTAGGCTTGGCTACAGGTACTTCTGACAGTTTGGGAGACACAGATGATGATCAAACTAAATGCAAATTATGTGATCAGGCATATGGTCACTGTCTTGAACACTATGTGCTTAATTGTGCACTTATTGAGGAATATAAAGATATACAGTATAATAACCTATGTGACATGTCAAGATATCTTATTCATGAAATAAGATACCAATTGTACTAAGCAAATTTCCTAAATTTGCTTGTAACAGATAATTGAAATGTAGATATAAACCCAAATGTACAATTGTTAACCCCTTTGGGGCCTAGTGCCTAGGCCTTTTGTGTATCCATATGCTCTTGCGCTACCGTCCACAGGATGGATATGGGGTGCACAATAAACTAGCCACTTCGGTGGCAAAATCTAAATCTAATCTTTGGTCTCACAGGCCACAAAAGATACTTGGAAAAAAAAAAAAAATATTGGAAAATACAAGAAACCTTCGAATGGGAGTAAATATAAGTGTACCAGTGAGTGGCATGCACCGCTGTTGCCATAAGTGGCTCATTTTCTGCCAACTTTACTCCTCCATATCTCAGTAAATACTGATCACAAAAAAAAAATTTTTTAGGATGAAAACAATCAGAAAAATAATCTTAACATTTTGATAAGAATTTTTTTTTTTTTTTTTTAATATTTTGGGACAACAGGAGAGCACTCAGGATTGGGGCTTGCGACAGTCAAAGGGTTAAAGGCATTATCAATGGAAAGACACTTATTTCAAATTCATAAATGGTGTGGTATGCCATAAAATATTTAAAAAGTCCTAATTATAAAACATATGTTAAATAGGAGCATGAGGCTAGTAACCCCTTATGTATAAATTACTAAATGTAAAAACTTTATGAATGAATTTCTTCTTTTCCAGATCACCCTGCCTTGGTGGGAGACAGCCAGTGTGTTAAAAGAAAATAGAAGATGTTAAATACTATGTAGATTTCAATAATCTTCAATGCCATATTTTTTTATAATTTTTCAAAATACTTTGTGGAACTTTCCATAATACTATAACTATATGTAAATCATTGCATTTTAACATTACCTGTAACATTATCATCATGTAAAGAAACAAGATTTCTGAAGTTCATCTGAAACTTGTAAAGGGCTGAATAATTGTAACGAGCATCAATACCAATGGCAACATTGGTATGCTGTAAGGGATCTTCCAATGAGAATGGAACTGTCCAGGAAACAAATGTCTTTAACAGACTGAACTCAGGAGCTTCAAATAGAACTTTGTCAATATGAAACTCTAGTACATTGTCATGTTTTCCAAGGTTGACCGTTCGTGTTAGGTTGTGACCCAGATCATCCAATTTTTCTTTCAAGCCTTTGTCAGTAATCATCAGCATCTGATGTTCCATTTTCTCACAGCGTTCATCTCTCCTTTTTATCACCTCTTGCAAGTTCTTGATTGTCAAGAGGAAATCAGCTTCCTTCTCTTGAGATTCTTGAGTAGCTTTTGCCACCTGAAATGAAATCTACATCAGTTTTTCAAGAAGTATGCAAGATGTAATTAGTTATTAAAGGGGTGTTACTATATGTGAACAGAAATAAATAGGATAATTATGACCATAAAAGAAAGAGCTAACCTAACTTCAATTTTAAAGAATGAAGCATTTTTTTTACTGCCACATAAACATCACACTAAATGCATATGAAGTACATTTATTTCATATTAATGCTTCTAATTGGGTGTGGTAAAAATACTACTACCCAGTGATCATTAGTTAGATAAGAATGAACACCAAAAACAATGATAAATGATGGCGTATGTTGACATATGGAAAGACACTACGTATATTACAGTAAAACCTTTGTTACTACTAAAACGTTTTGTCTAGAGCTGGACTGTCCAGCCCTGGACAAAATATTGTATATAGCATTAGTAAAAATTTCCCATTCAACATAGAAACTGACAACAATTTTCAGTAATTCAGAAGTGACAAGTTAGAACCAACCAAAATTAGTCTTGTGTTGTCACTTCACCATCTGATGGGCGTGAATAAATCTGGGAATCCAAGATTGGATTGAGTTACTGAACAGGTTGCCAGAGTGGAACATATTTCCACAATCTTCTCAACAGTACTTCACTCTATAATTGCACACATCACCTATTTACCTCCTGCCTTTATTTTAGAACAATAAACTGAGCCTGTAATATACAGTGGACCCTCGGTTAACGAATACCCCGGAAATCGTGCAATTATGTAAGTATAATTTTGTAAGTTCTTGTGGAAGTGTATTTTTAGGGGTCTGAAATAGACTAACCTACGTGAAATTTTTCCTTAAGGGAGTTAATTCGTTCGGTAATGACACTTGAGCAGACTTCAGGAGTGAAGTTTTTACGAAACTCGGGGGTCCACTGTATATTATTATTATTATAATCAAATAGAAGCGCTAAACCACAGGGGTTCTGTAATATATAGGAACTCTTAACCTAACCCTGTAAAAATCCTTGTGTAAATAAAAAAAATGTATCTAGCATACATTTAGGAAGGTAAGACATGCAGAAGGTTCCCCACTTACAACCCTTATGTGTTCCTAAAGATCATTCATTCCTCAAATATTTAGAACTCAAGAAACCATTTTCCCATAAACACCCATGTTATAATCTGAGATGAGTTCCCAACCATTATATTCTATACCAAATTTCATTTATTCTTAACCCTTAAACTGTCCAAACGTATGTATATGTTTGCACGCGTACTGCTCCGAATGTAGATCTACGTTTTATTTTTCATTCCTTCAAATTTGGCACAATAGCCCTGAGTCGCCTAGACATGAGAGAATGGGTCTGTGCACTCAGTGTGCGCAGTATTAAAAAAATCTGGGACCACTTAGTACCTTGTGGGAGCACCAGTTCAATTGAGCACCAGCTAGAGCAAAGTGCGTGGCAAACACCAGGGATTCACTGATGTCATGTCGCATTAACACTCCCCTTTCAAGAGGAAAGTAAAAATAGGTTAGATAAATACATGAGTGGGTATGGGTGGGTGTGAGTTGGACCTGACTAGCTTGTGCTACTAGGTCTGATGCCGTGCTCCTTCCTTCAGAGGATGTGACCTGACTAGGTGGGTCATTGTTCTAAGCTGGGGGGTGACATGGACCTGCCTTGCATGGGCCAGTAGGCCTGCTGCAGTGTTCCTTCTTTTTTATGTTCTTATGTATTCGGCAGGCTGGCTGGCTGGCTTTGGCTGTTTCTGGCTGTTTCTCTGTCTATATCTCTATCTATATCTATCTGTCCTATATCTCTGTCTATCTATATACATTGGTCCCTCGGTTTTTGCCGAAAATTCGTTCCAGAATGCTGCTCAAGTGCCATTACCGAACGAATTTACTTCCTTAAGAAATAATGTCACGTAGGTTAGTCTATTTCAGACCCCCAAAAATACACTTGCAACAGCACTTACGAAAATACCCTTACATAAATGTTCGAGTTTGGAGATGCACGAAAACCGAGGGACCACTGTATATCTGTCCTATCTCTCTCTCTCTCTCTCTCTCTCACACATGTACACATAAGTACAGTTATTATACATAGTGTAAATTACCTAGGATAACCCAAAAAGTCCAGGCAAAGTGCTATACTGTGCTTGTAGATATAATACATAAATAAGAAAGACACAATATGCATTTTTACTTACTCAGGAATCAGGGAGCAGCTGGTAAAAACCAACAGTTTTACGATGCTCCCTGAGACAGAGACAAGCAGATGGAAAGACAGACACACAGGCAGACAGAAAGACAGATAAGCAGAGCTAGAGAGACAGATAATCAGCACTAGACAGACAGATAAGCAGCACTAGACAGACAGACACAGACAGTGGAAACAAAGAGAGGGTTCCCTGCTCACATTCATCAATGTCATTGGGCTGTCAGCGTTATCTGACACTTGTCATAACACCAATCTTCAAGGAGTTTCATATACTCCAGGCACACACAGGCAGACAGAAAGACAGATAAGCAGAGCTAGACAGACAGACAGATAGATAGACAGACAGTGAATACAAAGCAGGGTTCCCTACGCACATTCATTCATCAATGTCACTGGGCTGTCAGTGTTATCTGACACTTGTCATAACACCATTCTTCAAGGAGTTTCATATTATACTCCAGGCACACATAGGCAGGCAGACAGAAAGACAGATAAGCAGAGCTATACAGACAGACAGATAGACAAGACAGACAGATATATAGATAGATACAGACAGTGAAAACAAAGCAAGGGTTCCCTGCACACATTCATTCATCAATGTCACTGCCTCATCAGTAGTTATCTGGCAATTGTCATAACAGCATTCTTCAAGGAGTTTCATATATATTCCAGGATGTCTAAAACATTGCTGGGACCTATAAATATTTCAAATATATTTATAGACAATAGTAAATGACCAAGGCAGGTGAAAATGTTCACCTGCTGGTGTGATTCTGACTATTTGAGTACTATTTCAGTATCTAATATTAGTGTTAGAACAAAGATTGGCTATGAAATCACAAGAACTATTATAAATTGTAATTATCAGAACATAAAAATAATATAAATTAAAATAAAAATGAGAAAAAAAGTATATCGGCAACACTTCTGAAAGCGGCAGGACTTGATGTTGCTGTCAGGTGAGCATCCAGCACCAACTTCGCAGGCTTATATCTCAGTAAGTACTGGCCCTAAAAAAATTTTGTTATCCTATAACATATAGAAAAATGCGCTCTTCATTTTAAAAAACAAAAACTATTTTTTTTTTCAAAATATTCAGAGCACTATGCAAGTGAATGTAGATCTATGTGTGGACAGTTTAAGGGTTAACAATGAAATAAAAAAAAGTGTACAACAGGTCCTTGAATAATGTCATTCATTCAATGTCATTTCATTATAACGTTAACAAGAAAATAAAAATCTAATGAAAACAATTTTTTTTTCAATGAACCAGTTGTATCCCACCAAGGCAGGGTGACATAAAAAGAAAAACAAGTTTTTCTTTTTAAATTTAGTAATTTATACAGGCGACTAAAATGCTCCAAGCCTTTCAGTCGCCTCTTACTACAAGCATGGCTTAAGGAGAAAGAATTCTGAATACAAATTATGGCTGAATAAAAATTTGCAAAGTATACGATAATCATACAAATATGTACAGTGAGCCCCCAGTTTTCGTGATTAATCCATTCCAGAGGGCGTCATGAACACCGAATATCATGAACTCCGAATCTATTTTCCCCATAAGAAATAATGGAAATAAAATTAATCCGTTCCAGACACCCAAAAGTATTAAAATAAAATATTTTTTTACAACATATAGACATTAAATTACACACAAAACAATGAGAAATAAAAAAATAATAGTGCAATAACATGTCACTTACATTTATTGAAGAGTTGTTGATGTGTGGAAGACGGGAGGAGGGGAGAGGATGAAGTAGTATACTAGTGTTTGGAAGGGGAATCCCCTTCCATTAACACTGCAAGTGCCAAGTTCTTTTCTGGGGTTACTGGCCTTTTTCTTTTAATGCCACTAGGACCAGGTTGAGAGTCACTGGAACTTTCTCTCACAAAAAATCTGTCCAGGGAGCTCTGTGTCTGGCGTTTCTTTAAAAAATCCCTGAAATGGGACACCACATTGTCATTGTACAGGTTGCCAGCACGGCCTGCAACATCTTTGTTAGGGTGATATTCATCCATAAAGCCTTGCACATCAGTCCATTGTGCAATGATCTTCAGTTCTACTGTATTTCTGACATTCTTTACCACAGGGCTGGCACTAGGAGCTTTCTTGGGGCCCATGGTGGCTTATTTAGCAGTTGCAAGCACTAAAAACACTGGAATAATGACAATATATCTGGTATGAATGCGTGAGTGGTGGTCGCTCGCTGGTAAACAATAGTACACTGATGCTGAATGGAGTGCCCGGGCCCGCTCAGGCCACGCGTATGCGTCTGGGACAAATCATGAACTCCGAGCAGATTCATGAACACCAAGCCAAAATTTTCATGAAAAAACGTAACGAACACCGATTTTAATGAACTCCGACGCTCACGAACACCAGGAGTTGACTGTACATGACAATAAATGATGAAGTTCAAAAGTGCTCAGCAAGCCCACCATGTCTTATTTTTTTTTAATTGCATGGTGGTAAGAGGTGTGCCTTATAATTTTTGCTTTGCAAACATTTATTCCTTGATTTAACCTTGTTGAAATGAGCGCTAAAGGTGCACTGTGCACCCCTGATGTCTGTGGCCACAAAAAAAAAAAAAAAACCAGAGAAAAAGTGTAACATTAGACCTCTATAAAACTTCTAGTTTTAAAGAGGTCTGACGATGGATAATGAGAACATTCAAGACAAGAGATGCAAAGTCATTGATGATCCTTTTTAAATCACTTGTTCTCTCTAGGCTGGAATACTGCTGTACAATAACATCCCCATTCAAGGCAGGTGAAATTACAGATCTAGAGAATGTACGGAGAACCTTTACTGCATGTATAAGTTCCATCAAACACCTTAACTACTGGGAACGCCTGGAAGCCCTAGACTTATATTCACTGGAGAGTAGGCGAGAGAGATACGTACTCTTACATTGTGTACAAGTTGTACAAGTTAGTATAAAATAAACAAAGAGCAACACTCCCATTCTCATGCAACACACTATTTTTAGAGTTAATGATAGTATTATTATTATTATCATAATAAAAAAGAAGCGCTAAACCCACAAGGTTTGTGAATAGCTATATATAGAGTGAAGGCATATGAAAGGAATATTTTTCTACAGTTATTCCTCAGTGTTTGACTAGAGAAAACGCAATTCTTCCGACACTCCTACAAAGTCGCTTGGTAAACAAATCTCATATTTGTCAATTTTTATTCTGTGGGTGTATGTATCATGTTTATATGCTATGTAATGTGTTTTTTAAATAATTTTGAAGAAAATATCATAAATGAATTATGGGAACAAATTCGTTCGGTAACGGCACTTGAACAGCCTTCTGGAACGAAGAAAGTTCGAAACTCGGGGTACCACTGTAGTACTCACTTATCACCCTACATTAAGACTACAAATAATCTGAGGTAAGTAATGAGTGTACTGTGTGTGTAATTTACTTTTTATTGTTTTTAATGCCTTGTGCTATTGCTAACATAATATATGTTAGTGTAAACTTATCTGACATTTATAAGTGAAAACAAATGGTGTTCTGCTTTCTGGCGATGTCCGCTTTCCAGCAGTAGCCTGAAACTTAACCTGCCGTATAAGTAGGGACCTACTGTACTACAAAACCAGCAGCAGTAAGACTGCCTCCCTCCTTCCCATCCTTTTTCACACTGCATCTAGGTAGTAGGTTGGTAGACAGCAACCACCCAGGGAGGTACTACCATCCTGCCAGGTGACTGTGAAACAGAAACCTGAAACTGTTTTACATGATGGTAGGATTGCTGGTGTCTTTTTTCTGTCTCATAAACATGCAAGATTTCAGGTACATCTTGCTACTTATACTTACACTTATGTCACACTACGCAAACATGTACACGTTTATGTATACACACTCATCTGAGTTTTCTTTGATTTTATCTTAATAGTTCTTGTTCTTATTGCTTTTCCCTTTCATATCCATGGGAAGTGGAATAAGAATCTTTCCTCACGTAAGCCATGCGTGTTGTAAAGTCAACTAAAATGCAGGAACAATGGGCTGTAACCCCTTTTCCTGTATAGCTTACTAAAAGAAGAAGAAGAAAACCGTCAAAGTGGGATGTTTGAATTTCGTGGATGTTGTGCGAATGATAAGAAAGAGATGATTGTAGATGTTATGAATGAAAAGAAGCTGGATGTCCTGGCTTTAAGTGAGACAAAGCTGAAGGGGTAGGGAGTTTCAGTGGGGAGAAATAAATGGGATTAGATCAGGGTTTCAAATAGAGTTAGAGCTAAAGAAGGAGTGGCAATAATGTTGAATAATCAGTTATGGCAGGTAAGAAGAATATAAATGTATAAATTCAAGGATTATGTGGAGTAAAATAAAGGTTGGATGTGAAAAGTGGGTTATAGTAAGTGTTTATGCACCTGAGAAAGAGAAGTGTAGAGGAGAGAGAGATTTTGGGAAATGTTGAGTGAGTGTGTGGGGAGTTTTGAACCAAGTGAGAGAGTAATTGTGGTTGGGGATCTTAATGCTAAAGTGGGTAAAAATGTTGTGGATGGAGTAGTAGGTAAATTTGGGGTGCCAGGGGTAAATGTAAATGGGAACCATTAATTGAGCTATGTGTAGAAAGAGGTTTGGTAATAAGTAATACATATTTTATGAAAAAAGAGGATAAATAAATATACAAGGTATGATATAGCACGTAAGGAAAGTAGTTTGTTGGATTATGTATTGGTGGATATAAGGTTGATGAGTAGGCTTCAGGATGTACATGTTTATAGAGGGCAACGGATATATCAGATCATTATTTGGTTGTACTACAGTTAGAGTAAAAGGTAGATGGGACAAAAGAAAATGGCAACAGCAAGTAAGAGAGAGGTAAAAGTGTATAAACTAAGGGAGGAGGAAGTTAGGGTGAGATATAAGCAACTATTGGCAGAAAGGTGGGCTAGTGCAAGTAGGAGTATGTGGGGGTTGAAGAGAGTTGGGATAGTTTTAAAAATGCAGTATTAGAATGTGGGGCAGAAGTTTGTGGCTATAGGAGGGTGGGTGCAGGAGGAAAGAGGAGTGAGTGGTGGAATGAAGAAGTAAAGGGTGTGATAAAGAGAAAAAGGTAGCTTATGAGAGGTTTTTACAAAACAGAAGTGTTAATAGAAGAGCAGAGTATATGGAGAGTAAAAGAAAGGTGAAGAGAGTGGTGAAGAGTGCAAAAGAAGAGCGGATGAAAGAATGGGAGAGGCTCTGTCAAGAAATTTGCTGAAAACAAGAAAAAATTTTGGAGTGAGATAAACAAGGTAAGAAAGCCTAGAGAACGAATGGATTTGTCAGTTAAAAACAGAGTAGGGAGTTAGTAGATGGGGAGCTGGAGTATTGGGTAGATGGCGGGAATATTTTGAGGAACTTTTAAATGTCGATGAAAAAAAGGAGCGGTAATTTCATGTACTGGCCAGGGAGGTACAACATCGTTTAGGAGTGAAGAAGAGCAGGATGTGAGTGTGGGGAGTGCGTGAGGCATTACGTAGAATGAAAGGGTAAAGCAGCTGGAATTGACAGAATCATGACAGAAATGTTAAAAGCAGGGGGATATAGTGCTGGAGTGGTTGGTATTTTGTTTAATAAATGTATGAAAGAGGGAAGGTACCTAGGGATTGGCAGAGAGCATGTATACTTCCTTTATATAAAGGGAAGGGGGATAAAGAGAGTGTAAAAATTATAGGGGAAGAAGTTTACTGAGTATACCAGGTAAAGTGTATGGCAGGGTTATTATTGAAAGAATTAGAGGTAAGACAGAGAGTAGGATTGCAGATGAGCAAGGAGGCTTTAGAGTGGGTAGGGGATGTGTAGATCAAGTGTTTACAGTGAAGCATATATGTGAACAGTATTTAGATAAAGGTAGAAAGTTTTATTGCATTTATGGATTTAGAAAGGCATATGATAGAGTGGATAGGGAGCAATGTGGCAAATGTTGCAAGTGTATGGAATAGGTAGTAAGTTACTGAATGCTGTAAAGAGTTTTTATGAGGATAGTGAGGCTCAGGTTAGGGTGTGTAGGAGAGGGAGATTACTTCCTGGTAAAAGTAGGTCTTAGACAGGGATGTGTAATGTCACCATGGTTGTTTAATATATTTATAGATGGGGTTGTAAAAGTAAATGCTAGGGTGTTGGGGAGAGGGTGGGATTAAATTATGGAGAATTAAAT
Source organism: Cherax destructor (assembly GCA_009830355.1). Lineage (NCBI taxonomy): Eukaryota > Metazoa > Arthropoda > Malacostraca > Decapoda > Parastacidae > Cherax > Cherax destructor. The sequence continues at coordinate 77,281 of WNWK01008084.1, forward strand.
GCAAAATGGGAGTTGACCCAGTTACTTTTGCTGATGATACTGTGCTTATGGGAGATTCTAAAGAAAAGTTGCAAAGGTTAGTGGACGAGTTTGGGAGAGTGTGTAAAGGTAGAAAGTTAAAAGTGAACATAGATAAGAGTAAGGTGATGAGAGTATCAAACGATTTAAATAAGAAAAATTGGATATCACATTGGAGAGAGGGATTATGGAAGAAGTAAATGTTTTCAGATATTTGGGAGTTGACGTGTCAGCGGATGGGTTTATGAAGGATGAGGTTAACCATAAATTGATGAAGGAAAAAAGGTGAGTGGTGCATTGAGGTATCTGTGGAGACAAAAAACGTTATCCATGGAGGCAAAGAAGGGAATGTCGAAGTATAGTGGTACCAACACTCTTATATGGGTGTGAAGCATGGGTTGCAAATGCTGCAGTGAGGAGGAGGCTGGAGGCAGTGGAGATGTCCTGTCTAAGGGCAATGTGTGGTGTAAATATTATGCAGAAAATTCGGAATGTGGAAATTAGGAGAAGGTGTGGAGTTACTAAAAGTATTTGTCAGAGGGCTGAAGAGGGTTGTTGAGGTGGCTTGGTCATTTAGAGAGAATAGATCAAAGTAGAATGACTTGGAGCGTATAAATCTGTAGGGAAGGAAGGCGGGGTAGGGTCGTCCTAGAAAAGGTTGGAGGAAGGGGTAAAGGAGGTTTTGTGGGTGAGGAGCTTGGACTTCCAGCAAGCATGTGTGAGCGTGTTAGATAGGAGTGAATGGAGACGAATGGTTTTTGGGACATGACGATCTGTTGGAGTGTGAGCAGGGTAACATTTTGTGAAGGGATTCAGGAAACCAGTTAATTGATTTAATTGGACTTGAGTCCTGGAAATGGGAAGTACAATGCCTGCACTTTAAAGGAGGGGTCTGAGATAGTGACAGCTGGGAGGGACTTTTCTCAGCTGTCGTATCTGAGCTCCTCTGCAAAGACAGTGATTATGTATGAGTGTGGTGAAAGTGTTGAATGATGATGAAAGTATTTTCTTTTTGGGGATTTTCTTTCTTTTTGGGTCACCCTGCCTCGGTGGGAGACGGCCGACTTGTTGAAAAAAAAAAAAAATCTAGAACAACATTATATATAAGTAGAATGGGTAAGACTGCTCTTTGACTCCTTCTCTCACATGCATCTGACACAACAGTATAAAGCAAGCTGCAATAGGGCTGCCTCCCTCACTCGATTCTCAAACTGCATCTGACACAACACTCTTCATACATGCTCTTCACCCTAACACTGTTATGAATAGGTAAAAATGTGCAGTTGGTTGCAAATTACCCCACTCATAAGAGCAAATGATTGTAAATCAGGTATCTACTATACGATAGTTAATGCACCCTGTAGGGAAGAGGAAGTCCACGGCTTATTAACATCCCTCTTGATGTTTACGCACATTCACCCATCCAGATGCTAACTAGACTCTATGGTGCTTAGCTTGACTAACTAAGCAGTGTGCACAACCTCCATAATACCACGACTATAACTCCTAATGAAAAAAGAAACCAGCAGGATAAAGACATAACCAAAAGTCAGACAGGCTAAAAAAAAAAAAAAAGAAAAAACTGTGCTATTGTTTTTGTCTCCATTATTTAATCAACTACAAACTAATAAGTAATCACTGTAGTACTATACATTGACTAACTCAATGCTGGCTAACCTGATTCTCAAGTGCTTTATAAGTCTCCGCATGTGAAGTAAGGGTTGATGTTATTTTCTCCAGCTCTAACATCTTCTCCCTGTAGAGCAACTGAAGCTCACTATGTGCTTGTCTTAGATCTTCAACAGCCTGCAGATAGATAATATTTTCCATTAAGTAGAACAAAAATGTGCAAAAAATTATTTACTCCACAGAGTGCCCTTTTTACCATATTTGCCTGCAGGTTTTATCATCCAACACAAAACAACCCCTCAACAGAAGTTACTAAAGGAGAGAGAGAGAGAGAGAGAAGAAGAGAGAGAGAGAGAGAAGAGAGAGAGAGAGAAAGAGAAGAGAAAGAGAGAAGAAGAAAAGAGAGAGAAAGAGAAGAAAAAGAGAGAGAGAGAAGAAGAGAGAGAAAGAAGAGAGAGAGAGAGAAAGAGAGAGAGAGAGAAGAGAGAAAGAAGAGAGAAAGAGAGAGAGAGAGAGAGAGAAGAGAGAAAGAGAAAGAAGAGAGAAAGAGAAGAGAAAAGAAGAGAAAGAGAGAAGAGAGAGAAAGAGAGAGAAGAGAGAGAGAAAGAGAGAGAGAAGAGAGAGAGAAAGAGAGAGAGAGAAGAGAGAGAAGAGAGAGAAAGAGAAGAAGAGAAAGAGAAGAGAAAGAGAGAGAAAGAGAGAAAGAGAGAGAGAAGAGAGAAAAGAGAAGAGAGAGAAGAGAAAGAGAAGAGAGAAGAGAGAGAGAGAAAGAGAAGAGAGAGAAAGAGAGAGAAAGAGAGAAAAGAGAAAGAGAAGAGAGAGAAAGAGAGAGAGAAGAGAGAAGAGAGAGAAAGAGAGAGAAAGAAGAAAGAGAAAGAAAGAGAGAAAGGCACCTTACATGCCTTACACACCCACCACCTCAAACTGAACACATCATTAGGAGCCAGTCTATCAGCATCCTGTCGGCCAACATTAGAGGTTTCATTACCAATGTTGGAGAGCTCACACACAGTTTTGTGAATACTCGACGTCCCGACATGATAGCTGTTGCTGAAACATTTTTGGACGACAGGACTCTAGAAAATTTTGCAAGAATTGCTGGCTACACCTCATGGATGAGAAGAGACAGGCAAGGGCAAGGAAGAGGTGTTGATGTGTGCTTCTCTAAAAGTGTACATGCCCAGTACATTGATGTTGCCATCCCTACTCATCTTGAAATGATGTTCTTCAAGCTATGCATAAACACTAGTACCTGTGTACTAGTATATGCAATGTACAGACCTCAGTGGCAACATGAAGATCCCATCAACTTCCTAATAGAAAATGTGGACTCCCTTCTGCTCCAACACAACTGTCAACATACCATAATTGTTGGTGACCTCAACCAACATCTTATACAGAGGGACTTTGATGACCTTCTTGCGGTGTTTGACATGAGAAACTTTGTTGATTTCCCTACACACATCTCTGGTTCCTCCCTTGACCCAGTAGTGAGTGATCTGGTAGAAGGTATAGTCACTTGTCAACCCCTTGGCTATGTTGGATCGTCTGACCACAAGGCTGTTTTTACGACACTTAAGACCCCAACAGAACAAAGTGAGGAGTCCACATGCACAACCTGGCTATGGGAAAGAGGTAATTGGCCAGCATTTTGCTCTGAGCTCGCCACCACTGATTGGAATACTCTTCTTCAAGGGGATGTTGACAACCAAGTGAAAGCCTTCACTGGACACATCTTTAATCTACAACAAGAACACATCCCTCACCGACAGTATGTGACGAAGCCTACAGATCAGCCTTGGTTTGGCTTTCATTGTAGAGAGGCTGCTACTGCTAAGTACAAGGCATGGCGAAGGTATAAGAGACATCCTACCACTAAATGGGAGGTGGACACAAAAAGAAAGCTAGCATCAGGTAGAGTAGGCTCTAAAACCTGGTGGTCTGTGCTCAAGGACAGACAAGGTTATCTGCCTAATGAACTCATTCCACCTCTAAATCGACAGGATGGCACCACCTCTACTAGTAGTCAAGAGAAAGAGGACCTCTTTGCCAAACACTTTGCTACCAAAATGCAAGTTCCTGATCCAGCAAGGGACCCTCCTTGGCTAGCTCCTGCCCTATTGTCAGTGGTGACAATAGGGCAGGAGGAGGTACATTTCCTTCTTAAATCGCTTGACCAAGAAAAGGCTGTGGGCCCAGACAAGTTGAGTCCAAGATTGCTGAGATGTGCAGACCAGCTAGTAGCACCTCTAACTCGCATCTTTCAGCACTGTCTAGTACAGTGTAAATGGCCTTCTCTGTGGAAAGAGGCAAATGTAGTTCCTATTCACAAAAAGAAGAGCAGAGCAGAAATCAGCAACTACAGACCAGTGTCACTCATGTCAATCACTGGCAAGATCCTTGAAACAATAATCTTAAGACAAATGACAGAGTTTTTTGACTACCACTCACTACTTTGTGACCGTCAATATGGCTTCAGGAAAGGTTACTCTGCTGCTGATCTGTTGTTAAACCTCTCCACTAATGGCACCAGTCATTGGATTAATCCAAAGTCAGCTGTGTGGTAGCAATGGACATTGCTGGTGCTTTCGACCGAGTGTGGCACCAGGGCCTCATGGCAAAACTGCAAGCACTGGGAATTGCAGGCTCTACACTATGTCTCCTCAGTGATTACCTTCATGGTAGATCTCTAAGGGTAGTTCTCAATGGAAAAGAATCAGCAAGACATCCTATTGGGGCAAGTGTTCCACAAAGAAGTGTGTTGGGGACCATTGTTATGGAATGTCTAATTCAATGACCTTCATCTCATCCCAGAATCCCATGCATATGCAGACGACTGTACTCTGACATTCACATATCCAAGAGAAGAAATGCTAGCTGTCCTAAGCTACATCAATCACCAGCTAAGAGCTATATCAGCTTGGAGAAACCGATGGCAAGTAACATTTGCACCTGAAAAAACACAAATGATGATGGTCTCTAGGCACCACGATGGTAATGCCGGTGCAGTAGTATGAATGGGAGAGTGTTGGGGAAGAAGTTGATATCCTTGGGGTGAAATTTGACTCCAAATTGACCAAGAAGAACCACGTTGTAAATCTTGCAAACAAGGCAGCCAGGAAGCTTACAGCACTTCAGCCATATCTTGCATCTGCTTGACAGTAGGGGTTGCAAGATTCTGAATGAGGCACAAGTACGCTCACACCTTGAATATGCTCCACTTTCTTGGTTTGCCTGCCCCTCCTCTCATCTGCGACTGCTTGACAGAGTAGAGAACAGAGAAAGACGTCTCATCTCTCACCTGGACCCATCCTGGATAGATCTGTCATTTCAGCAGAGCCTTCAACACAGGAGGGATGTGGGTGGCCTTACTGTTATGTACAAGGCCAACATTGTCAAAGTACCACACTTGGCTCCACTTCAAGGACAGCGAGAAGCAAGCTTCTATACCACAAAATGGACAGAAAGCAGCAACTTCACTTTGGCTGTACCCTTCTCCAGAACATCACTTCATCTGAGATTATTTATCCCCAGGATGACTCGAGTTTGGAACACATTCGTACAGCATTATGATGTCAACGAGATAAAGTCAGTTGATCAAATGAAAATGCTGGCCCACAGATGACTCCAACTTCATCCTGTTTCCTACTTGTATGTTTCATAATAATAAAAATGCTTTCAAATGAGCTGATGTAGGTAATAGCTCTTAGCTTGTCAATAAAGTTAGGAAGCCTTAACTTGTAAATAGCTTGCCAATAAAGCTAGGGATCCTTAACCTAACCTTGTCAAACCCTGTGTAAAAAAAAAAGAGAAAGAAAGAGAAAGAGAGAGAGAGAGAAAGAGAGAGAGAGAGAGAGAAAGAGAGACAGAAAGCTATTGATTCTGCTTGCTAGGGAATGAGCCAGATTGGTTACTCTGTAATAATGTTAGTGAGGAATGGTAACCAACTGGTTGCCTTTTTCCCTCTCTCTCTTACGTTGGTACTACTTTGTATGTATGTACGTATGTATGTATGTACGTATGTATGTATGTACGTATTTCTTATTCAAAAGTGTCAACTCATAACAGTACAGTAGGATAATCACTATATTCATCCAGTTCTACTGTGCTTCATTCCCCTATTTTGTTTAAACATAATTTTACTAACCTTGGCAGACATCCCACCTGAACTCTCTTCCTTGTGCTTCATAAATATATTAGCAAGATCTTTTTCTGTCAAATCAAGTAAGCCAGCCTGAAAAAAAAAAATATTCTTGAGCTGTTCATGTTAAACAAATATCATTCAGCAGTTTAAGGATATTACTAACTTAGTATATATTTATGGAAAAAATGGCAAAGGAACACTAAGGACCGAAAATTATTTTTTCATTCATTTATTAAGAGGCATAAATACACATCACATTAAAACTAAATAAAGTTCTTACATGAGATGTACACATTTGATAAAGAACATTATACACTGCAGGAAGCATTATTTTATAATTTCTTTACCACAAATGCACAGTACTATGAAAGAAATGTGGGACACACCAGTAGTGTAAAAAATTTAATGAGTTTCTTTTTATGTAGGGCAAGCATGGCTGATTATAATAAATCCACAGCTCTGCACTACAGGAAAACCCACCCACCTGCCTTGTGACACAGTATCATGACTGGGAGTGTCCCAACATTCTTTATCTATACACACACAACCCGCACATAGGAGAGAGGAGCTCACTACGACGTTTCGGTCCGACTTGGACCATTTACAAAATCACACTAACACAAAGAACAGGTAGAAGGGGTATTTATAGGCCAGCAGACAGGGGAGGGCACAGGAAAGTAGTGGAGGACTAATAGTGGAAGTAGTAGTGGTAGTGTGCAGATTGTGTGTGTATTGTTCCAGTCACAGTATTGTGCCTTTTTTTCTTATTCTTTATCTATAATACTCAACTAGAAAGAACACGGTTTATCAGTCATGTAATATAATGTAGTTCAAACAACTTCCAGCATATATTTTGGAAAGACAGTAAGTATGAGTGCATAAGTTGGTAGATGATTTAGAGAGGCAAAGTAATTTATGAAATAAATGTTTTCAGTGAAGCATAAGTGAGGTGCTCGTTGGATATGCCACGCACTGAAAATATACCAGAATATTTCAGGAATTATATGACCAAATAAACATTGAAGATGAGACATCATGAGCATATGTAATTACAAATAAGTAATTATATATAAGAAACAGCCGACATGTTAGAAAAATATATATACAGCCTCTCCTCACTTAGCGATGTACTCATTTACCGACGCCTCAGACTTACGATGGGCTCTCTGACCAGTATGTATTCATACCTAAATAATGTATATTAGAGCTGATTTCCTCTATTCTGTTTATTTCAATATACTACAGTGGACCCTCGGCTAACGATCATTCCAGATAACGATTTGTTTGGTTAACGGTTGCTTTTTACGATCAATATTTTTCTCAGGTAACGATATTTACTCGGTTAGCGATACGTACAAAGCCTGTCTGCCTGCTCTGCGCTTGCGCGCCTCCTCCCAGGACGCCAGTCCAGCATTCTTTACACTTGAGTGAACAATACCCAGCGCGCTCTTTCAAATATTCACAATACATTTGTTGTGTTTATTGGTGGTTTAGTGATTGTCACTGTGAAATAAGTCACCATGGGTCCAAAGAAGCTTCCTAATGGCACCCCAGTGGTAGCATTCATGCAGGGAGAGTAGCATTCATGCAGGGAGTGTAGCATTCATGCAGGGAGTGTAGCATTCATGCAAGGAGTGTAGCATTCATGCAGGGAGTGTAGCATTCATGCAGGGAGTGTAGCATTCATGCAGGGAGTGTAGCAGGCATGCAGGGAGTGTAGCAGGCATGCAGGGAGTGTAGCAGGCATGCAGGGAGTGTAGCAGGCATGCAGGGAGTGTAGCATTCATGCAGGGAGTGTAGCAGGAAGGCAGGGAGTGGGGATTCCCCTTCCAAACACTAACCCCTCCCCCTGTCCTCCTCCCTAACTTCCAGATGCCAGCAACTCTCTTCAATAAAGGTAAGTAAATGTTATTTTAAATGTTTATTTCAATATTTATTTATAAATTTAATAGTGTATGTAGTATTTATGTGTGTTTTCTGTATGTAAAACTATAGTTATTCTTTAAAAAAATTATTTTTTGTGAATATTTTTGGATGTCTGGAATGGATTAATTGTATTTACATTATTTCTTATGGGAAATAAGGTAGTATTTATGTGTGTTTTCTGTATGTAAAACTATAGTTATTCTTTAAAAAATTATTTTTTTTGTGAATATTTTTGGATGTCTGGAACGGATTAATTGTATTTACATTATTTCTTATGGGAAATAAGGTTTCGAATAATGATTTTTTTGGGTAAAGGTCTAGCTCCTGGAACGGATTAAGATCATTAGCCGAGGGTCCACTGTACAGTGGAACCCTGAGTTTTGGCCATAATCCGTTCCAGGAGCTAAGCCTAAAGTCGAAATGGCCTAAAGTCAAAGCAATATTTCCCATAAGAAATAATGTAAATCCAATTACAGTGGACCCCTGGAGTTCGTGATTAATCCGTTCCAGAGGGCGTCACGAACACCGAATATCACGAACTCCGAATCTATTTTCCCCATAAGAAATAATGGAAATGAAATTAATCCGTTTCAGACACCCAAAAGTATTAAAATAAAATATTTTTGTACATTAAATATACATTAAATTACACAGAAAACAATGAGACATGAAGAATAAAACAATACTAACATGTCATTTACCTTTATTGAAGAGTTGTTGATGTGTGGAAGACGGGAGGAGGGGAGAGGATGGAAGAGTTGCTTTTGTTTGGAAGGGAAATCCCCTTCCATAAAGACTTCAGGTACCAAGTCTTTTCCCTGGGTTACTTCCCTTCTTTGTTTTTTAATGCCACTAGGACCAGCTTGAGAGTCACTGGACCCTGTTGCTCAAAAAAGTGTTCCAAAGAGTTCTGTTTCTGGAAAATGTTTGGAATTGTGCCGGCGACTGGGGTGTGTGTTTGGGGACAGGACAAGATAGTCCTTCAATATTTCACTAATATCATCTATACGACTTATTTATCTATCACAATTCATCTAATATGGCATAATAAACAATATTAATAACATAGAAACATGACATATGCTCTAGAATGAATAAAATATCATTATGAATCTGAGAACTGGTGTTGTTTTGTTTGTTGTTGGGTGTATAAGGGCCACTGAAAGATACGCCTTAAATAGTGATGGTCGCCAGACACACGGCAGTGTTGTCAGTCGCTCTATATAACTCCAACAACATTGGAGGAGTTAAGTTTCATTTTGTGCTTTTTCTCTCGCTTAATAGCTTAACTTACTTGCTACACTGTTAATGCTACACTTTATTGCTGGCTGGCACTATAGCCTTTATCAACTCTTGCTGTTTTAATATCATAACATATCATAGAATCACTGAATCACTTAAGTAGACATTCTCCCTAGTGCCAGCCCTTTGGTAAAGGGCTGGCACTAGGAGCTTTCTTGGGGCTCATGGTGGCTTATTTAGCAGTTGCAAGCACTAAAAACAATGGAATAATGACAAAATGTATGGTATGAATGGGTGGTTGGCGGTCTCTCGCTGGTAAACAATGGCACACTGACTCTGAATGGAGTGTCGGGCCCGCTCGGGCCACGCGTACGCGTCCGGGACGAATCATGAACTCCGAGCAGATCGTGAACCCCGAACCAATATTTTCGCTTTAAAATATCACGAACTCCGATTTTCACGAACTCTTATGGTCACAAACTCCGGGGGTCCACTGTAATCCGTTCCACCCAAAAATATTCACAAACAATTCATTTTTTAAAGAATAAATACTATGTTTTTACATACAGAAAACAATGAGAAATAAATACGTATAAAGCACTAATTTTAATGGATAAATGAACATTTAAATCAGTTTTACCTTTATTGAAGACTCTTATTGGCGTATGAGAGAGGCAGGAGAGTTTGTTTGGAGGCAGGACAAGATAGTCCTTCAATATGACACTAATGTCAACTCTACGGCTTATTTATCTATCACAATTCATCTAATATGACATAATAAACAATATTAACCCTTTGGGGGTCGGTGCCGTACTAGTACATTTTACGAGCAGGGGTTGGTGCCGTACTAGTACGCCCAAATTCTAGCGGCCTCAATTTAAGCAGAAAACGTCTGGTAGGCATACATATGAAAGAATGGGTCTGTGTGGTCAGTGTCGCAGTATAAAAAATCCTGCAGTACACACTGCATAATGAGAGAAAAAACTCTGACCGTTTTTTCGATTAAAACAGCGACTTTGCAGTCGATTTTCGTATGGTATACAGTGGTACCCCGGTTTACGATGGTCCCCAAACTCACCCTTTTATGTAAGTTTATTTTTTTAAATGCTTTTGTAAGTGTAATTTTGGGGGTCTAAAAGGACTAGTCTATTTTACAACTTTTCTTAAGGAGATAAATTCGTTTGGTAATGGCACTTGAACAGCATTCTGGAATGAAAAAATATCGTAAACCGGGGTACCACTGTATATTGATGTATTCTCGTTTTCTTGGTCTCATTTGATAGAATGGAAGATATATTACAGAAATAGAGATGATTTTGATTGGTATGACAATGACAAGTACCTTGAAATTGAGCTCAAAGTAGCGAAAATGTTCGATTTTGACGATGTTCAAGAGTAAACAA
>WNWK01008085.1:2500-25000 GCA_009830355.1 Cherax destructor
TGAAGGTAACATACAGTACTTGCAGCTGGTGAAGGTAACATACAGTACTTGCAGCTGGTGAAGGTAACATACAGTACTTGCAGCTGGTGAAGGTAACATACAGTACTTGCAGCTGGTGAAGGTAACAATGGGTCAGTACACATCTATCTAGGGAGACCAAGTACTTAATTGTGCATCCACAATGACCGACACTAACTAAATAGTCGACTAACTCATAAAACTGCCAGCTACATTTAATCGTTTATCACCGCACAATAACGATAGTCTTTGCTGACTCATAAGTCACCATGGCTACGTTAGGTAAATACGCGGTCAGCCTACCCAGAAAGCAGGCTCTTGTTACCAGCCAGTCATTAATGCCTGTGTGATGATTCAGTTGATTATGTAGAATTAGAAGCTAACTTAAAATTACTGTTACAACTACTACAACCACAAACCACCATCATTGATTTCACAAACTACTACTATCACCACAAATCACTACGACCGCCACTACTACTACTATCACGAACAATACTACCACTACTACTTCCACCACCACTATTCTACTAATGTTATCATAATTGTCACCACTATTCCTACCACCACCACCACTCCTACCCACTGCCACCTCTACCTACTATTTCCACCAACTACCACAACCACCTTCACTATCAAAATCACCCTTAACGCCAACACCAACCCACTGAATTCATCACCACCATCATTATCCCCCACCGAATTCACCACCACCACTTGCACAACACCATACCCCCACCAACACCACTGTGGTAACATTCTAATAAACACCTGCATCTCAACACTTCAGGTATTATATACCTCAACTTTTAACTAACACGGTATACCAAGCAATGTCTGGACACAGCTTCCACCTCCACTACCTGCCTCAGCTTCCACCTCCACTACCTGCCTCAGCTTCCACCTCCACTACCTGCCTCAGCTCTACTCTGAAACTATACACAGTAAACACCTATAATAAAAACACACAACTACAATACACGTCCATACAGTGTAGGACCATCACGCTAACTGACAACTTTAAGCCACAAGTGTCCTGTGAGCTGTTTACCTCTTTTCCCTACCCATATTAACGTTAAGACCTGCTGTATAACAAGGGCGTGTGACAACACTGCTTTGTAGGCGACTGGACAAAAGCTGAACGTGACAAATAAATATGAGTATCATTTATGAAATCAGTATCTAGAAATTAATAAGAAACAATCAGAGAAACTTAAGCAAAGAAACTGGTGTAGACATGTGGAATCATTGAATCTACTTCCTCTACTATATACACACACTGCCTGGTGTATTTAGCTTGTTACTACAAAATCATTAAAACGTTTCTGTCTTCCTTGCCTTTATTATCGAGGCTACTCACACTGTAGTGAGGCCTGGCTGTTATCACTGTTACCGCACCCGTGCTATCGTTCTGGAGATACTTGGCTGTTATCACTGTTACCGCACCCGTGCTATCGTTCTGATATACTTGCTGTTATCACTGTTACCCTGCTATCGTTCTGAGAACTTTGTTATCACTGTTACCGCACCCGTGCTATCGCTCTGGAGATACCTGCCTAGTATCACTTACCGTGCCCATACTATTGTTTCTGGATACAACTGGCTCTAAAGATAGCAAGTTTTTATACGTGCCTAATTCTTCAGAGAGACTTTTGACGCTAACTAGCCCACACATTTTACGTGAATAATAATAATAATAATAATAATAATAATAATAATAATAATAATAATAATAATAATAATAATAATAATAATAATAATAATATTAATAATAATAATAATCGATCTCTGTCACCCCATGGCATATCGTAAAACTCGTTTAAGCTTTATGTTATCACTACACTTAACAGAAAAAGAATTATATACAAGTTACAGAGGAAATAATTATATTACACTAAGATATTTAAAAGTGCTCTATTCTTTGTCCCCATCTAACAGCCGACATTGTTCTTCCATATATAAATTTAAGCACTAAACCTATAAACAAAATAATGTATAAATGCACATTATAGTTCGTAAATTTTGGTATTTTATAGCTGGCGTTAAATTATGACGTTTCTCATTCATGCTAAAACTGACTTCAGTATGGGTTAACACTTCACCGATTAGAAGTTATCCTCGAAGATAATTTTAGTTATTTTAATGATCAGTTTGATCCCAACAACATATGTGCTCCTCAGAAATTATTGGTTGAATGTTTCAGCGTTGGGTTCAATATGGACGCTGGAATATCTTTTTCCTGGGAAGAAGTTTTTGACCTCGAAGACAATCAGCGTTGTAAGTTTCAAGATCAACTTAATCACAACGACTGATGTGCGTCCTGGGAATACGTTGATATTTGCACCGCCTTTGTTTATCTGTCTGGTTATTTTCACGAGGGATGATATGGGTAAGACGGTCACGTTTATGAGCAAGGCAGGTGGATCCTAAGACATACCAAACACTTTTGGAGAGCCACCCTTCCATCAAGACAAGTCAGAATATTTGTTTCACGTTAAAGTGATTCATAATTACTGCTTAATTTGGCTCTTTTAAGAGCGGCTGGTTGACCTTGCCAGTTGATGAGAACGACGTCTCCATAGGATCCTGAACCCAGAACTTTATGTTCTGGAACCCACAAATAATAAACTTCTGGAGCCAAAGTCTCCATTGTGATATTTTGTGAAATATTTTTTCACAAATGCAGATTAGATTTTATCCTCTTAAAGTCAGTCTATGCACTATAAGTATACTTAAATATATATTTTGTGTGAAAAATGTGTGAACTTGCCTCCAGGACTTTATACTTTTAGTCCACTGCTTACTGATGTATTAAACAATATTATACCCACTAAAAATAGTGGGGATAATAGAGGTGATAATAATAGTGGGGATAATAGTGGGGATAATAGTGGTGAGAATAGTGGTGGCAGTAGTGGTGTTAAGTGTAGTAACAGTAGTGGTGTTAAGTGTAGTAACAGTAGTGGTGTTAAGTGTAGTAACAGTAGTGGTGTTAAGTGTAGTAACAGTAGTGGTGTTAAGTGTAGTAACAGTAGTGGTGTTAAGTGTAGTAACAGTAGTGGTGTTAAGTGTAGTAACAGTAGTGGTGTTAAGTGTAGTAACAGTAGTGGTGTTAAGTGTAGTACCAGTAGTGGTGTTAAGTGTAGTACCAGTAGTGGTGTTAAGTGTACTGAGAAGGCCAGGACGAGGCCTTGGTTCCCCCAAAGGTGTAGAGAGGCCAAAACCAAGTGTGCTGGAGAATGGAAGAAGTATAGAAGACAAAGGACCCAGGAGAACAAGGAGAGTAGTCGTAGGGGCAACAGTGGTAGTCAAACCTTCAAAGATATAAGACAGGCTCAAGATGAGCTGCGAGAGCTTATACTTTATATTTAATTGGAAGTACAAAGACATTTATCAGAATATTTTTTTCTTCTCTAGAAAATGACATACAGATTGAGGTATACAACTTCACAGAACACTGAGACATAGCTTAAATTCCCCAAGCATCGCGTTTCTTTATATCAAACAATGATTAAGCTATGTGTGTGTTCCCGATGAACCTTTGAAGACAGTGAGATGAGCCTCATCAACATTCCTTTTGAGTGTGTGTGTGTGTGTGTGTACTCACCTATTTATGGTTGCAGGGGTCGAGACTCAGCTCCTGGTCCCGCCTCTTCACTGACCGCTACTTGGTGTGTGTGTGTGTATGAATATGTGTGTGTATGAATGTGTGTGTGTGAATGTGTGTGTGCGTATGTGCGTGTGTGTGTGTGTGTGTTTCTGTAATCAGCGTCAGGATTACTATAAGAGTGGAGAGCTGGTTGATGTAGCCACAACTCACCGTACATCGTCATTCATATAACCGCTGCTGCAGAATTTTCAACCTTCCGAAGGTTATCACATTGTTTTGCTTTTAGTGCCAATAAACTCTTAACGTCTGTTACTCTGGGTATCACCTCCACTATCCTCTACCTCCGTCCCTCCAACTACACACAACTGAAGAACAAAAAGCACAATACGACTGGAACAATACACAAATAACCCGCGGGTTATTTGTGTATTGTTCCACAACTAGTACCACTACCACCAGCAGCATCACCACAATTACCACTGCCATTACGACCACCATTACCACTACCAGCACCAAAAAACAACCGCTTTTTCTTCCATAAATTGATTAATGAATCTCAACACGGTTTTACTATGGGGCGTTCCTGTCTTACGAATTTACTAACTTTTTTCACTAAGGTGTTTGAGGAGGTAGATCATGGTAATGAATATGATATTGTGTATATGGACTTCAGTAAGGCTTTTGATAGAGTTCCACATCAGAGGCTACTGAGGAAACTTAAGGCACACGGAATAGCAGGAGAAATTTTTTCCTGGGTAGAGGCATGGTTGACAAATAGGCGGCAGAGAGTTTGCATAAATGGAGAGAAATCAGAATGGGGGCACGTCTCAAGCGGTGTTCCACAGGGGTCAGTTTTGGGCCCCCTGTTGTTTACAATTAACATAAACGACATAGATGAGGGAATAAATAGCAACATAAGAAAATTTGCTGATGACACCAAAATAGGCCGTCCAATTCATTCTAATGAGGACATTAGAGCACTCCAGGATGATTTGAATAGACTGATGCAGTGGTCGGAGAAGTGGCAGATGCAGTTTAATGTAAACAAATGCAAAGTTCTAAATGTTGGGCAGGACAATAACCATACCACATATAAACTGAATAATGTAGATCTTAATACTTGTGATTGCGAGAAGGATTTAGGAGTTCTGGTTAGTAGTAATCTGAAACCAAGATAACAGTGCATAAGTGTTCGCAATAAAGCTAACAGAATCCTTGGCTTCATATCAAGAAGTATAAATAATAGAAATCCTCAGGTTGTTCTTCAACTTTATATATCTTTGGTTAGGCCTCATTTAGATTATGCTGCACAGTTCTGGTCACCGTATTACAGAATGGATATAAATGCACTGGAAAACGTACAGAGGAGGATGACAAAGTTGATCCCATGTATCAGAAATCTTCCCTCTGCACTCTCTAGAAAGGCGTAGAATTAGGGGGATATGATTGAGGTGTATAAATGGAAAACAGGAATAAATAAAGGGGATGTAAATAGCGTGCTGAAAATATCCAGCCAAGACAGGACTCGCAGCAATGGTTTCAAGTTGGAAAAGTTCGGATTCAGGAAGGACATAGGAAAGCACTGGTTTGGTAATAGAGTTGTGGATGAGTGGAACAAACTCCCGAGTACCGTCATAGGGGCTGGGACGTTGTGTAGTTTTAAAAATAGGTTAGATAAATACATGAGTGGGTGTGGATGGGTGTGAGTTGGACCTGACTAGCTTGTGCTACTAGGTCAGATGCCGTACTAATTCCCTAAGTGGAAGTGACCTGACTACCTGGAGTTTACCTGGGGAGGGTTAAATCCAGGTGGTCGGCTAGATAAATATATGAGTGGGTGCGGGTGGGTGTGAGTTGGTCCTGACTAGCTTGTGCCACTAGGTAAGATACCGTGCTCCTTCCTTAAGTGAATGTAACCTGACCTGGTTGGGTCGAGGCATTGGCTTAAGCCTGTTGGAGAGTTGGACCTGCCTCGAATGGGCCAGTAGGCCTGCTGCAGTGTTCCTTCTTTCTTATGTTCTTATGTTCTTATACCCTTAATTTGTCCCCGTACCAACACCTCTCTCTCATCCCCCACCTCTCCATCAACCTTCCCTCTAATTCAACCACCATTCCTCATTCAACCACAACCTCTCCTTCAACTAACTACAACCTCTGCCTCATGTGCAACATCTGGGTATCTTTATAGTAGACGTTTCGCCATCCAGTGGCTTTATCAATACAAAATTCTAGGACATAATATGAAGAGAGTAGAACTATATACAAAAGATGAGGTAATCAGTCCCTTGGAGTTGGTGTATTCAACACCGTAGGTCTGGAGATTATGAAGTAAAGGTAAGCCAACTCCAAGGCCGATTGACTGATTACCTCATCTTTTGTATATAGTTCTACTCTCTTCATATTATGTCCTAGAATTTTGTATTGATAAAGCCACTGGATGGCGAAACGTCTACTATAAAGATACCCAGATGTTGCACATGTGTCTTAATTTCATATTGTCGGTATTGTATACCACTCTTGTACAACCTCTGCCTCAGCCACCGCCTCTCTCGTATCGCTCCGGGACCCGAATAAGGCCTATCACAACCTCAGACGCCTGTGCCTCAGCGCACGCAAGAGACCGAGTAGCTGTACCTCAAAATCTTAAAAGACACAGTTACAGCTCATCTTCCTCGAGAGACCTAGAGCTATAAACCCTCTCAAGAGCTCCAGGAGGTTCCAGGAGCTGGAACTCAAAGCCATATATGCAACAGTTGGGTATCGTTATTGTGGAAATGTTTCGCGTACGCAGTAGGCTTCACCAGTCAAATACAATGCATTTGACCGATGAAGCCTACGGCGTATTCGAAATATTTCAACAATATATATTCCCAACTGTTGCACACATGTCTGAATCATCAATTTTCATTTTCAACAAGGTTTGCAGTGCCCGCAGAGCTTTATATTTTACGTGACGTGGAGACGATGATGGTTTTCAGAGGCAGGAGGGAAATGTCAAGGAAATCAATAGACTTATTTTGATGAAACTCGTGGCAACTGTTCTCCCATTCCAGTCTTTGCTAGGCTGTGGACATCAACCTTTATATAGATGTCCAAATGTATGATGAAGGTTGCGCCTTGAAACAGGTGAATTATCTTAGTAGCTAACGTAACTGACTTATTAATAACATTAATAATTACTTATTATCCTCGTAAACTGAAAGAACAAGTCGAAATCAGTTCAGCTCTTCCAGTAATAATTGTAATATGAGTATTAGAAATCTGAGTAACTGGAATTTGAAATATAAGCCGCAAAATATAACTATTTTTTTGTCAGTAACAACAATATAGCTAATGATGATAATCTGCCATTATTACCAAAATAATCGTAATTCCCAATAATAACCGATTAACGTAAAAGTATAACACGATTAGTTTTTCAAATGGTATTTTAATATAATGAAAGAATAATGCGATCCATGTATAAAAAACTAAATTATATTTAAAATTGTTATAATCACAGGTTTTTAAAGAATTTACCTCACAACTGTCAGACACAGCAGCATCTTGGGATCTTGATACAGGGAATTCTTCCAGGCCTAGCCTAGCCTAGCCTATAGGCATGACCTACTTACGCTAATGGATTTTTCTACTGGTGACTCTGTCTCCTGCTGCTTCTGCTCACCTGACTGCAGTACATAAGCCACTTCTCCACGCATGTGCTGCCTTGCGTCAGGAAACACTTGTCTTGTTTCCTGAGGAACCTTACCTAACCATATGCTGTACATTTATCAATATTGATGGACTGAACACATCGATTCCAGGCTGAGGGACTGATTACCTCAAACTCCTCCTCATCTTCCAATGATCTTCTTTTGTATTGGACTTAAGAAGTCACTGACTGGTGAAACGTTTCCTCAATAAAGCTTCCCAAATGTTGCACAAATGTTTTAAATAATTTACATCATAAGAGTCAGGTGTTGGAGGCGTCACAGTGACGGAAGAGTCAGGTGTTGGAGGCGTCACAGTGACGGAAGAGTCAGGTGTTGGAGGCATCACAGTGACGGAAAAGTCAGCTGTTGGAGGCGTCACAGTGACGGAAGAGTCAGCTGGCGACGGTGTTGGCCCAAGGAGCAAAATATACGTCATAAAAGAAGCAATTTGCTGAGCCATAATGGTGACATAAAAAGATAAAATAGCAAGAGTGGAAGGTGTTCCAGCTAGCTGTTATGTCTCTCTCCAGGTTTTTATAGCAGCAACAAGAACGTTGTTATTACAGCTACACCAGAACCATTATTTCAACCACGAAGCAATATGTGAAACACCCGTTGTTACTGGCGCTAGTTAATTGTTACGTGACCAGTGACACAGTTGTCTGATCCACCATTATCCATCCATCCTCATTATTCATATTATATATATATATATTCATTTCTTATGGAGATAAATTCGTTTGGTAATGGCAGTTGAACAGCATTCTGGAATGAAAAAATATCGTAAGTCGGGGTACCACTGTATATATATATATACAGTGGACCCCCGAGTTTCGTAAACCCCGGAAATCGTACATTTATGTAAGTATAATATTGTAAGTGCTTGTGGAAAAGTATTTTTGGGGGTCTAATTAGTTAATAAAATGTGTGCATTATTTATATAACCTATTATATTGAGAAAATCAGTTTAATCAGCTCTTAAGTTTTAAGGCTGGCTAAGCCTTTTAAACTCCCCTGAGCAGTACTGTGATTAAAATATGTAAATAATTAATAAATATTCAAAAATGCTATAAAACTTGATTTTATTGCATTTTTTTACGATTTAAGGCATTTTCAAGGATTTTGTGAAAAACTATTTTTTTAGATAAAATATACCTATGAGTAAGCTTCTCAAAGAAAATCATATATATATATATATATATATATATATATATATATATATATATATATATATATATATATATATATATATATATATATATATATATATATATATATATTCTTTCAACACGTCGGCCGTCTCCCACCGAGGCAGGGTGGCCCAAAAGAAAAACGAAAGTTTCTCCTTTTACATTTAGTAATATATACAGGAGAAGGGTTACTAGCCCCTTGCTCCCGGCATTTTAGTCGCCTCTTACGACACGCATGGCTTACGGAGGAAGAATTCTGTTCCACTTCCCCATGGAGATAGGAGGAAATAAGAACAAGAACTAGGAAGAAAATAGAAGAAAACCCAGAGGGGAGTGTATATATATGCTTGTACATGAATGTGTAGTGTGACCTAAGTGTAAGTAGAAGCAGCAAGACATACCTGAAATCTTGCATGTTTATGAGACAGAAAAGACACACCAGCAATCCTACCATCATGTAAAACAACTACAGGCTTCTGTTTTACACTCACTTGGCAGGACGGTAGTACTTCCTGGGTGGTTGCTGTCTACCAACCTACTACCTAGGATATATATATATATATATATATATATATATATATATATATATATATATATATATATATATATATATATATATATATATGCAAAAAATCACAGTAAACAGGTGATATCAAAATATGCAAGACAACCCCTATGAAAAAATAAGAGGAATTCCAAGCGCTTTCGTGACTACTCACATTATCAAGGAACTATAAAAGGAAACATGACAAGAAGGTTTACAAAGGGCAAGACTACACCTCATAGTCACATCATACTAACAAAGACCACACCTCACAGTAGCGTAACATCGCACGACTCTGTGAAGAGGAACATAAAGGACCTGAAGAGTTTCAGGTCCTTTCTAAGTTATTTGTTCCCAAAAATAGGAAGGTTATAAGGAAATTAGCGGGGATAAACTATAACAGACGAGTTTGGTTAAAATTTTCAGAAATATATTATTCCCCCTTATGGACCTCACTAGTGCTGAGTGTAAATACTTGTACGTTTAGGAAAAAGTGCCAGAGTGCATTTGTTAATATGAAAGCAATGCTGACGAGTATCCGGTTCTAAAAAAAAAAAATATCCGGACAATACACAGCTATTTTCCTCCCATGTAAACACCAGTGACACTGGTGTTGGCGTAGTGTTAAACTGAGACTTGTTAATAGCATATGAGGTGAGCAGAGATATATCTTGGGTGAGTATGGGTCGTTTTCCTCCAAGTGACCAGCCGGCAGCTGGCTTCATTCTATCAAGATCTTAACCAATCACTTTGCCATTTTCAGATCAGGAATGGTCAGGTCTTTTATAAATATGGCTACTGTTTACATGAATAATGCATTAAGGTTCACCCTTCTAGCTATAAAGTAGCATATCACCGCACAATGGGAAGCTAAAGAAGATATATGGAGTTTATGGTGTCATACAGGATCATTTTGACAACGAAATATGGATCCCAGATGCGACAAACTAAACAGGCAACAAGGGGGGGTTGGCTTGTACGTCACAGAGTCGCTCATTTGCTCAGAACTATTAAACACCTCAAATGATATAGTTCAAGTTTTGGCAGTAAAGATTGAAAACCAAAACCTTGTCATTGTGGTTGTATACAAGCCTCCGGATGCATCTTTCCAGCAATTCCAGGAACAGCTTTTGAAAATTGACCACTGTCTGGAAAATCTCCCAACTCCTGCCCCAAACATCTTGCTACTGGGAGATGTTAACTTGAGACACCTAAACTGGAGGAATGTAACAAATAATGTTTTAGCAGAGATCACCCCAGGAGGCAGCTCAGATAAAAATTCACACACACAGGAGCTATTAAATCTCTGCGCCATATTCACTTTAAGCCAGCAAATATTAGAGCCTACAAGACTAGAAAATATGCTGGGCCTCATCTTCACTAACAACGATGATCCGATACGTGATATAGCCATATCAAAGACAATTCACTCAGATCACAACCTAACACAGGTACAGACATGTATGCACAGGGCTCCTGACCAGCAAAATGTGATCAGTTATGAGGGTGCCTTCACAAAATTCAACTTCAATAGCAAAAATACAGAATGGGAACAAGTCAACCATGTCCTAAATGAAACAAGCTGGGAAGATATCCTAAACAACACGGATCCGAACCTTTGCCTAGAAAAAATGAACCCTGTGGCACTTGAGGTCTGCTCAAGGCACATTCCATTACGAAAAAGAAAGATGTAAACTAGAAAGAGACGCTTCCTATACAGGCGAAGGTGAAGAATCACAGAGCTGCTGAGAGAGGCCAACATATCTGTAATACGAAGGGAGGCGCTGGTCAGAGAAATAGGAAATATTGAACTTAAGCTTAAGGAATCTTACAGGAGACAAGAATCTCAGGAAGAACTAAAAGCCATAAAAGAAATTGAAAAACAAAAACAAAATACTTCTTCTCTTATGCCAAATCTAAGGGTAAAGCAACATCCAGTATTGGGCCCCTGCTTAGGCGAGATGTGACATACATAAATTAGATGACAGCAAAGAAATGAGTGAGATACTAAAGTCCCAATACGACTCAGTTTTCAGTGAGCCATTAACCAGACTAAGGGTCGACAATTTAAATGATTTTTTATAACTGAGACCCAAAATCTGGTCATCTCAAAAATCTCTGATGTTATCCTAATACCACAAGACTTTGAAAAGGCAATATATGACATGCTCATGCACTCTGCCCCAGGCCCGGACTCATGGAACACCTTCAAAGACTACAACAATATATCTACTGCATCTGCTAGAAAATGATAGGATGGATAATGAGAACCTTCAGAACTAGGGACGCCAAGCCCATGATGATTCTCTTCAAATCGCTTGTTCTCTCTAGGCTGGGATACTGCTGTACACTAACTGCCTCCTTCATGGCAGGCGAAATTGCTGACCTGGAGAATGTACAAAGAACTTTCACAGCACATATAAGTACGATAAAGCACCTAAATTACTGGGAACTGTTGAAGTCCCTTGATTTGTATTCCCTGGAACGCAGGCGAGAAAGATACTTGATAATATACACTTGGAATATCCTAGGATTGGTACCAAACTTGCACACGAAAATCACTCCCTATGAAAGCAAAAGACTCGGCAGGAGATGCAACATTCCCCCCAATGAAAAGCAGGGGCGCCACACTAAGTGTCAGGGGCCCAAGACTGTTCAACTGCCTCCTAGCATACATAAGGGGGATTGCCAATAGACCCCTGGCTGTCTTCAAGAAGGCACTGGACAGGCACCTAAAGTCAATTCCTGACCAACCGGGCTGTGGTTCGTACGTCAGTTTGTGTTTGGCCAGAAGTAACAACCTGGTTGATCAGACCCTGATCCACCAATAGGCCTGGTCTTAGACCGGGCCGCGCGGGCGTTGAGCCCCCGAAAACTTCTCTAGGTATACTCCAGGTATGTTGGGTGATGTGTAATATAGTTTTCGCATATCATACTTACGTAAATATTCTTCTTATTATTAATGATTTAATTTTGTAGATGTGAATATAAATTGGCCCTTCGCACGGTCATGGTATAAATGAGTCAAATGGTCTCATGCTTAAATGGCTCTTTGTGAATTTCTTCTTAGGACTAATCTCTCTTCCTGGGGTAATTTACTCTTACCTGGTTTTAGAGATGACAAGATTTAGTCTGAGACGAGACTAAGTCGCAGCAATCTTCACTCCTTCATTTTCACTCTTTTCATTCCGCTATCTTCACGTCATCTTTGTTACATCATCTTCACATTATCGATTACACCTCCTCTTCACCACTTTCTCCTCTACGTCATCTTCTCCTATACAGCATTTTCTCTTCTACATATCTCATCTGCACCATCTTCTTCTGTACACTATCTTCTCCACTATATCGTCTCCTCTACACCATCTACTTTACACCATCTCATCTACATCATCTACTCTGCACCATCTCCTCTACACCATCATCACCATACCTCCACTACACCATCTTCGTCACTACACCTACACTACACCATCATCACTACACCACTACACCATCTTCGTCACTACACCTACACTACACCATCTTTATCACTAACACCAGTATTCTGATCCCGGGCTCAGGTTTTGAAGGTGTTACTGGGAGCCAATTGGTCCTTTCATGGTGGACAAAGCCAGTAAGAGGCTGGAGAGGTCGCTGGAATACCAAGCGCTCCTCGGCTCCTCGCTACATACACAACCAAATTCACTTAAAGAGTCGCCCGCAAGAAACTTCGGCTGTCCGTCTTGGCTGAGAATTTGAGATTCATACAGCGACAAGAGGTGTGATATTTTTAATTAATAAAATAATATATGGGTACCAAATTTTGCTGCGGAGACGAAACTGGTATGGAAAGTATGGAAGGAAAAGCGTTACGAAACGTTCCAGTAAACAGGTGATATCACAATGTGCGAAACAACCACTATGAAAAAATAGTGAACTTCCAAGCGCTTTCGTGATTTCTCAGTAGTAGTGTAGTAGTAGTAGTAGTAGTAGTAGTAGTAGTAGAAGTAGTAGTAGTAGTAGTAGAGTAGTAGTAGTAGAAGTAGTAGTAGTAGTAGTAGTAGTAGTAGTAGTAGAAGTAGTAGTAGTAGTAGTAGTAAATTTAAAGTGAAGAGTGGATGGAGAAGAGTCCAGAACACCCAATATTTTGAGCACAGAAGGAAGAAAAAGCTAACTGTTGTTGTTTGGGTGAAACTGACTTTGTAAAAGTGAGACTGTGTTGTGTGGGTGAAACGTGACGATGTGAGAGTGTAATTTCCATTGTATTATTAATGTAAAAAAAAACAAAGTTTAAGGATGAAATTATGATAGACTGGATCCTCCTTCCAGGAGGTGACCCACTGAAGCAGTGTCTACACCAGTTATTATTTATTGGGAAGTGCTGAACACTTAGGGGACTTCATATACCACCTAAGGTGGTGTTGTGAAAACATACACACACATAAATATATATATATATATATACACATATATATACATATATATATATATATATATATATATATATATATATATATATATATATATATATATATATATATATATATATATATATATATATATATATATATATATATATATATATATATATTAGGATGTATCGGATGTGAAAATTTAGATATCCGGGATGCGGATGTGTATACGGATGTCTTACGTACTCATTTTACGGATGCGAATGCGGATGTAAGAAGTTGTGCGGATGTTCCGCGGATGTTGATGCGGATGTAAGAAATTGTGCGGATGTTCCGCAGATGCGGATGCGAATATCCGATACATCACTAAATTATATATATATATGTGTGTGTGTGTGTGTTGTCGAATAGGTAAAACTTGCGATTTTGGCTTAAATAACAACGTTCTTCTTGCCAAATAAGGCAAGCGAAAATTTGTGTATGCAGTAATTTCCCAAAAATCATTCTAAACCTAACGAAAAAAATATATTTAATTGTATTTATTGTTAAATTATTGTAAACTTATCTAAAATATATTTAGCTGGATTAGGCTAAATTAAATTACGCTTGTTATAATAAGGTTAGGTAAGTTTTCTAAGGTTCATTTGGTACAAAATTATTAATTTTTACATTAACATAAATGAAAAAAATATATATTTAAACGTAAAAGAGAAAATTTTAGAAATGACTTAATTTTAAATGAGTTCTTGCTAATTGACTAATTTTACCTATTCGGCGCGACATTTTATATATATATATATATATATATATATATATATATATTTTTTATTTTTTATTTTATTAACACATCGGCCGATTCCCACCAAGGCAGGGTGGCCCGAAAAAGAAAATCTTTCATCATCATTCACTCCATCACTGTCTTGCCATATATATATATATATATATATATCTTTCTTGTTTCAACACACCGACCGTATCCCACCGAGGCAGGGTGGCCAAAAAAGAAAAACAAAAGTTTATCTTTTTAACTTTAGTAATGTATACAGGAGAAGGGGTTACAAGCCCCTTGCTCCCGGCATTTTAGTTGCCTCTTACGACATGCATGGGCTACGGAGGAGGAATTCTGTTCCACTTCCCAATGGAGATAACAGAAAATAAACAAGAACCAGAACTAAAAAGTAAATAGAAGAAAACATAGAGGTGTGTATGTGTGCATATACGTATATATATATATATATATATATATATATATATATATATATATATATATATATATATATATATATATATATATATATATATACTGTACAGTGTGAGCTGCTCTCGGTTATTTTGAATAACTAAGAATCTAGAAGTCACACAAAATACTCAGAACTCATCACTTGGAAGATGCGGCTCCAAGACGCACAAGTTTTGAGAGAAAATTGAAGCTGTAGAACTGAAATTTAAGTTATAAAAGAGAAAGTAGGTAGTAGGTTGGTAGACAGCAACCACCCAGGGAGGTACTACGTCCTGCCAGGTGACTGTGAAACAGAAACCTGAAACTGTTTTACATGATGGTAGGATTGCTGGTGTCTTTTTCTGTCTCATAAACACGCTGGATAACAGGTATATCTAGCTACTTCTACTTACACTTTAGGTCACACTACACTGGCATACACATGCATATATATACATACACACATCTAGGTTTTTCTTCTTTTCTTAATAGCTCTTGTTCTTTTTATTTTCTCTATTGTCCATGGGGAAGTGGAAAGAATCTTTCCTCCGTAAGCCATGCGTGTCGATGAGGCGACTAAGATGCCGGGAGCAATGGGCTAGTAACCTTCTCCTGTACAAATTTACTAAAAACGAGAAGAAGAAAAACTTTATAAAATTGGGTTGTCTGAATGTGCGTGGATGTAGTGCGGATGATAAGAAAGAGATGATTGCCGATGTTATGAATGAAAGAAGTTGGATGTCCTGGCCCTAAGCGAAACAAAGCTGAAGGGGTAGGCGAGTTTCAGTGGGGAGAAATAAATGGGATTAAGTCAGGAGTATCTGAGAGAGTTAGAGCTAAGGAAGGGTAGCAATAATGTTGAAGGATCAGTTATGGAAGGAAAAGAGGGAATATAAATGTGTAAATTCAAGGATTATGTGGATTAAAATAAGGGTCGGATGCGAAAAGTGGGTCATAATAAGCGTGTATGCACCTGAGAAGAGAGGAGTGTAGAGGAGAGAGAGAATTTTGGGAGATGTTAAGCGAATGTATAGGAACTTTTGAACCAAATGAGAGAGTAATTGTGGTAGGGGACCTAAATGCTAAAGTGGGAGAAACATGCAGAGAGGGTGTAGTAGGTAAGTTTGGGGTGCCAGGTGTAAATGATAATGGGAGCCCTTTGATTGAACTTTGTATAGAAAGGGTTTAGTTATAGGTAATACATATTTTAAGAAAAAGAGGATAAATAAGTATACAAGATATGATGTAGGGCGTAATGACAGTAGTTTGTTGGACTATGTATTGGTAGATAAAAGACTGTTGAGTAGACTTCAGGATGTACATGTTTATAGAGGGCTACAGATATATCAGATCACTTTTTAGTTATAGCTACAGTGGGAGTAAAAGGTAGATGGGATACAAGGAAAATAGAATCAGTAAGTAAAAGAGAGGTGAAGGTTTATAAACTAAAAGAGGAGGCAGTTAGGGTAAGATATAAACAACTATTGGAGGATAGATGGGCTAGTGAGAGTGTAGGCAATGGGGTTGAAATGTATGGGGTAGATTTAAAATGTAGTGTTAGAGTGTTCAGCAGAAGTTTGTGGTTACAGGCGAGTGGGTGCGGAGGGAAGAGGAGCGATTGGTGGAATGATGATGTAAAGAGAGTAGTAAGGAGAAAAAGTTAGCATATGAGAGGTTTTTACAAAGTAGAAGTGATGCAAGGAGGGAAGAGTATATGGAGAGAAAAGAGAGGTTAAAAGAGTGGTGAAGCAATGTAAAAGAGAGCAGATGAGAGAGTGGGTGAGATGTTATCAGCAAATTTTGTTGAAAATAAGAAAAAGTTTTGGAATGAGATTAATAAGTTGAGGAAGCCTAGAGAACAAATGGATTTGACAGTTAAAAATAGGAGAGGAGAGTTATTAAATGGAGAGTTAGAGGTATCGGGAAGATGGAGAGAATATTTTGAGGATTTGTTAAATGTTGATGAAGACAGGAAGCTGTGATTTCGTGTGTAGGGCAAGGAGGAATAACATCTTGTAGGAGTGTGGAAGAGCCAGTTGTGGGTGTAGGGGAAGTTCGTGAGGCAGTGGGTAGAATGAAAGGGGTAAGGCAGCTGGGATTGATGGGATAAAGATAGAAATGTTAAAAGCAGGTGGGGATATAATTTTGGAGTGGTTGGTGCTATTATTTAATAAATGTATGGAAGAGGGTAAGGTACCTAGGGATTGGCAGAGAGCGTGTATTGTTCCTTTGTATAAAGGCAAAGGGGACAAAAGAGAGTGCAAAATTATAGGGAATAAGTCTGTTGAGTGTACCTGGTAAAGTGTATGGTAGAGTTATTATTGAAAGAATTAAGAGTAAAACAGAAAGCAGGATAGCAGATGAACAAGGGGCTTTAGGAAAGGTAGGGGTGTGTAGACCAAGTGTTTACAGTGAAACATATAGGTGAACAGTATTTGGATAAGGGTAAAGATGTTTTTGTGGCATTTATGGATTTGGAAAAGGCGTATGATAGGGTAGATAGGGGGCAATGTGGCAGATGTTGCAGGTGTATGGAATAGGAGGAAGGTTACTGAAAGCAGTGAAGAGTTTTTATGAGGATAGTGAGGCTCAGGTTAGAGTGTGTAGGAGGGAAGGGACTATTTCCCAGTAAAAGTGGGCCTTAGACAAGGATGTGTGATGTCACCGTGGTTGTTCAATATATTTATAGATGGGGTTGTAAGAGAAGTGAATGCGAGGGTCTTGGCAAGAGGTGTTGGGCTAAAAGATAAAGAAGCAAATACAAAGTGGGAGTTGTCACAGTTGCTTTTGCTGATGACACTGTGCTTTTGGGAGATTCTGAAGAGAAGCTGCAGAGGTTGGTGGATGAATTTGGTAGGGTGTGTAAAAGAAGAAAATTGAAAGTGAATATAGGAAAGAGTAAGGTGATGAGGATAACAAAAAGAATAGGTGACGAAAGATTGGATATCAGATTGGAGGGAGAGAGTATGGAGGAGGTGAATGTATTCAGATATTTGGGAGTGGACATGTCGGCGGATGGGTCTATGAAGGATGAGGTGAATCATAGAATTGATGAGGGGAAAAGGGTGAGTGGAGCACTTCGAGTCTGTGGAGACAAAGAACCTTGTCCATGGAAGTAAAGAGGGAATGTATGAGAGTATAGTTATACCAACGCTCTTATATGGGTGTGAAGCATGGGTGATGAATGTTGCAACGAGGAGAAGGCTGGAGGCAGTGGAGATGTCATGTCTGAGGTCAATGTGTGGTGTGAATATAATGCAGAGAATTCGGAGTTTGGAAATTAGGAGGAGGTGCGGATTACCAAAACGATTGTCCAGAGAGCTGAGGAGGGGTTGTTGAGGTGGTTTGGACATGTAGAGCGAATGGAACGAGACAGAGTGACTTCGAGAGTGTATAAATCTGTAGTGGAGGGAAGGCGGGTAGGGGTCGGCCTAGGAAAGGTTGGAGGGAGGGGTAAAGGAAGTTTTGTGTGCAGGGGCTTGGACTTCCAGCAAGCATGTGTGAGCGTATTTAATAGGAGTGAATGGAGGCATATGGTTTTTAATACTTGACGTGCTGTTGGAGTGTGAGCAAAGTAACATTTATGAAGGGATTCAGGGAAACCGGCAGGCCGGACTTGAGTTCTGGAGATGGGAAGTACAGTGCCGGCACTCTGAAGGAGGGGTGTTAATGTTGCAGTTTTATAACTGTAGTGTAAAGCACCCTTCTGGCAAGACAGTGATGGAGTGAATGATGATGAAAGTTTTTCTTTTTCGGGCCACCCTGCCTTGGTGGGAATCGGCCGATGTGTTAATAAATAAAAAAAAAAGAGAAATTGATAATGCAGGAATGAAGCTAATGTTATTGTGGTGTAAATGAAGGTGTATTGGCAGCATTGATGCTATAAGAGTAATGTAGGGGGTGACACTGACATCGCACGTTTCAGTATAGTAGGATTGACTGGAATAGAAGTGAAACTAGCGCTTTAAAAGTGAAACTGGTTGTTAGGTGAATGAAGATATATTTTGTCGTCAGTTTCATTATGACAGAGGAATCTCTATTTTCTAGTCATTATTTCTTTGCTAATATTGCTTTTAGTATTATAAATGAAATTATTTTTGTTTAAAGTATTTAATGAGTGATTTTCTTGCTTATCTGTGAAGATTGTCTTTTTTCCCCTCTTCCTCCTCTGTATATTTCTCTTTACCCTCTTCTCGTTGTAATGTAATGTTCCCTGATGGTTCGTATATCCGCAGTAACAGCGACCAAGTGGTCATAACAGTGAAGTAATCCACTTAGGCTAGAGTAAGTGTGTGTGTGGCACCTACCCACCTCGTTGTGGCGCGCCTACCTTTCCTACCTCCTCCCCTTCCTTCCCTCTTATACCTCGTCTCATATTATCATCCATTACATAGTAGTGCATACAATATATATAAAAATGCACACACACGCGAACACACATTATTAATATATATATATATATATATATATATATATATATATATATATATATATATATATATATATATATATATATAATATATAATATATGTGTTTATAAATTTTTGTAATTTGCAAAGACTACTCATTTATAAATTAATCACTAAAATCTAAATATATCTATACTGTATGTGTTCCTGATTAGGTAAAACTGGTCAATTAGCAAGAACTCATTAAAATTAAGTCCTTTCTAAAATTTTATCTTATACGTTTAAAGATATATTTTTTTATTTATGTTAATGTAAGAATTTATAATTTTGTACCAAGAGAAACTTTGAAAACCTACCTAACCTTATTACAACAAGCGCAATTTATTTTGGCCAAACCCAACTAAATATATTTAAGATACGTTAACATTAATTTAATAATAAACAAACACAATGAAATATATTTTTTTCGTTATGTTCAGAATGATTTTGGCGAAATTATTGTATACACAAATTTCACTTGTCTTATATGGCAAGGTGATCATTGCTATTTAAGCCAAAATCGCAGGTTTTACCTAATCGGAGACATATATATATATATATATATATATATATATATAAATATATAAATAAATAAATAAAATATATAAATAAATAAATAAATATATATATATATATATATATATATATATATTATATATATATATATATATATATATATAAATATATAAATAAATAAATATATAAATAAATAAATAATATATATATATATATATATATATATATATAAATATAATTATATATATATCTTGCCAATATGCTCAGGGCCGTAACATCAGACAGGAGACTGCCCGTCTCCTAGCCGTGAGTGCACATCACTCTGGGGACTTCCTCCAAACAGTTCCCATTTCGGCCATGGGAACACGCCTGGACCCTAAGACCCTTCGATTGCAGTGGCTCTGCGCCTTGCTGCCCCCATTCACACGGAATATACGTGTATTTGCGGCAATGCGCAAGCCGACCAATATGGTCTACATGGTCTTAACTGTTCTAAAACCAAGGGTTGGCATGCAAGACACAATGAGGTCAACGACATCATAAAGAGAACCTCGCTACAGCTGGATGCCCAGCTGAGAGAGAGCCTCGATCACTAGCAGCCAACAACGCCCACAACCCAGCAAACCGCCCCGACGGGATCACCATCTATCCTTGGAAGAATGGCAAGCTCTTAGCATGGGATTATACCTGCGTGTCGACACTGGCTGACACCTACATCCATCACAGTGTTGGGCGACAGGGAGGAGCTGCTGACCACAGAGAGGAGTACAAGATCGGCAAGTACAGGGACATAAGCCAAGAGTATAAATTTGTCCCAGTGGGATCAGAGACCTTGGGAGCGTGGGGAAAAATGCAACACGTTTCCTTAAAGAGCTGGGTTCCAGACTCATCGACACCACCAGGAACCCAAGGGCAGCCACGTTCATGTTCCAGCGTCTCAGCGTGGCCATCCAGAGGGGTAACGCATGCTGCATACTCGGCTCGCGTCCGGCTTCGGAGGAGCTGGAGGAGATTCATAATCTTTGACATATTGTACCATTGTATTCATGTTCATGTTTGTGTGTTTTATAAATGTATTCTGTCTATTAATAAAGCATTTATATGTATGTATGTGTGTATATAGGATGGGGTGGTAGGAGAAGTGGAATATTCAAACACCTTCAGGAAGAAATCCAAATATTCTTCCTTGATGCCTTTTTATCCACTTCTCCGAGGCTATGGGTCCCACAATTTGCACTAGAGGTGGACCCCATTCTAATTTAAAAAAAAAAAAAAAAAAATATATATATATATATTTTTTTTTTTTTTTTTATTAACACATCGGCCGATTCCCACCAAGGCAGGGTGGCCCGAAAAAGAAAAACTTTCATCATCATTCACTCCATCACTGTCTTGCCAGAAGGGTGCTTTACACTACAGTTATAAAACTGCAACATTTACACCCCTCCTTCAGAGTGCCGGCACTGTACTTCCCATCTCCAGAACTCAAGTCCGGCCTGCCGGTTTCCTGAATCCCTTCATAAATGTTACTTTGCTCACACTCCAACAGCACGTCAAGTATTAAAACCATATGCCTCCATTCACTCCTATCAAATACGCTCACACATGCTTGCTGGAAATCCAAGCCCTCGCACACAAAACTTCCTTTACCCTCCCTCCAACCTTTCCTAGGCCGACCCCTACCCCGCCTTCCCTCCACTACAGATCCATACACTCTCGAAGTCACTCTGTCTCGTTCCATTCTCTCTACATGTCCAAACCACCTCAACAACCCCTCCTCAGCTCTCTGGACAATCGTTTTGGTAATCCCGCACCTCCTCCTAATTTCCAAACTCCGAATTCTCTGCATTATATTCACACCACACATTGACCTCAGACATGACATCTCCACTGCCTCCAGCCTTCTCCTCGTTGCAACATTCATCACCCATGCTTCACACCCATATAAGAGCGTTGGTATAACTATACTCTCATACATTCCCTCTTTACTTCCATGGACAAGGTTCTTTGTCTCCACAGACTCCGAAGTGCTCCACTCACCCTTTTCCCTCATCAATTCTATGATTCACCTCATCCTTCATAGACCCATCCGCCGACATGTCCACTCCCAAATATCTGAATACATTCACCTCCTCCATACTCTCTCCCTCCAATCTGATATCCAATCTTTCGTCACCTATTCTTTTTGTTATCCTCATCACCTTACTCTTTCCTATATTCACTTTCAATTTTCTTCTTTACACACCCTACCAAATTCATCCACCAACCTCTGCAGCTTCTCTTCAGAATCTCCCAAAAGCACAGTGTCATCAGCAAAAGCAACTGTGACAACTCCCACTTTGTATTTGCTTCTTTATCTTTTAGCCCAACACCTCTTGCCAAGACCCTCGCATTCACTTCTCTTACAACCCCATCTATAAATATATTGAACAACCACGGTGACATCACACATCCTTGTCTAAGGCCCACTTTTACTGGGAAATAGTCCCCTTCCCTCCTACACACTCTAACCTGAGCCTCACTATCCTCATAAAAACTCTTCACTGCCTTCAGTAACCTTCCTCCTATTCCATACACCTGCAACATCTGCCACATTGCCCCCTATCCACCCTATCATATATATATATATATATATATATATATATATATATATATATATATATATATATATATATATATATATATATATATATATATATATATATATAGAGAGAGAGAGAGAGAGAGAGAGAGGATGGGGTCCACCTCTGGTGTAAATTGTGGGACCCATAGCTTCGGAGAAGTGGATAAAAAGGCTTCTAGGAAGAATATTTAGATTTCTTTCTGAAGCCATTTGAATATTCCTCTTTCCCTACCACCCCATCTTTTC